>KZ308181.1:600265-733825 GCA_000376725.2 Ladona fulva | reverse complement strand
ATTAATAAAAAAATTTTGTTTTTATTTCAGTGACTCGTATCTTAACAAAGATAAAACAAAAAAGTGCCAGTTTTTTCACACATTTTTAAAATCTGTCAGTAGTCTTTGCCGAAAATCTGAATTCTGATTCCGGTGATCCTAAAACTGATTAACTAGATAAATATCAGAATTTTGATCTACGTAACCAAAGACCGGCAGATTTCGTGAGCAACGCCTGAAGTTATGCTGCCGGTGCAACCGTAGCATCATTTGAGTTTCCAAGAATAGAATCAAATAAAATAAAATAAAAACGTCTTTATTGAGAGTGGAATTGAGACTATAAAGTCTTCTCTCACATCTGTCAGCAAAGTATTAAACCCCAAGGTCGGTTGAGACCTCATCCCTTCTGCCACCAGCTACGAATAGCTAGGAGAAGGATATAAGGTTTACTAGACAAGATGAAGAGCGAGGTAGTTTGCCGTTGCTTTCCTGAACCAGAATGCTATAAGTAGAACAAGCCCATGTTAGTGAAGCACAATGACTCTACGAGTAACTTTTCGTAACATTACGTAAGGAGAAACCTTAATTAATGCTATTATTCAGCATGACTTATACCTCAGTAGCTTTCATATCATCACAGCCATGAACAAGACTGAGACAAAAGCATACAAAAGATAAAATTTTTCTCTATCTCGTAGAAAAATACAAATAAGATAAATATTTCATTCATCGAGATATGGTAGCAGGACCCTCTTACAATTTTACAATGAATTCACTTAGTTTTAAAAAAAACAAAAGGATGGATCAGCAAAAAGAATGAGAAAAAATGAAGAAACTATTTGTAGATATAAAACCTAAGTCAAGAGCTTGGGAAGAAATTACCATAGCTGGAAAACACCCACAAGAAAAAGGGTGTGAAAAATCGGCGAAACTTACTGATAATAATGGCTGAACTTTAAAATAAGGAAAATTATTTCTATAACCTCAAAAAGAGGAAGGAGTGCATTTACAAAAAAACTCAAAAAATGTAAATAAATAATATAAATCATCGGCATGGAAAAGTTTCCACACCAGAATACATACACTGAAAAATACAAAACAAATGACAAATATTACTTATTAATTATATTACCGATTTTAATTTTATTCGCCTAAGGACCCCCGAGCCCGCATCCATCCGTTGCACTGTCATATCGACCACTTGGACTCTAAAAGAATACCTGTTAGATCTTTAGTTAACGCGATTTATTACAATAATATTAACGAGGAGCATAGTTTCACTTTTTGAAAGTATATTCGAAAGAAAGATTAGTATTCCTCCACTTCGGTTTGAAAATTAGGATTAGAAAAATAGGATTGGAAGGTATGAAACTGGAAGGAATTAATTTTTGAGGAGCAACAGCAGCAAGTAGACAAGAATCGAATATATTATGCGTAACTTACGCTCATCTGAGAGCATTAAAATAGTATCACGCTTATCTTAGGTGGATCGCTTTCATTAAATCATCGGTATTGAAACAGTTTTCTTATTCACCTAGGATTCAAACTTCTTCGCATGAGCAAAGTAATGTTATGCAGAAAAAATCCATTGTGGTGGTTTCGATTTCCTTGTAATATGTTAACAATGCGTAAATGTTCCTCGACTGGTATTAAGTAAAATCTCTGAAAAGATCTTTAAAAGGTTATCAACTAGCTGAAGTGCTCTTTGAATCTCAACGGGGAAAATAGAGATCGGATATAGTAGTCCTATTTCTTTTAAAAAGAAACAAACATATTATTAATTCAATTGGACAGGTTATCGAAAAGAAAAACTTTCAATGGAAACCCCTATATTTTATCAAAGTGCTCAAAATTTGGAGCCGAAACCCTTAATAAACGATGAATATAAAAATTTCCTTTCTTATGATAATTACTCAGTTTCGTAAAACGATCCTTTTTTCGTTTTGCAATAGAAATAGAGTCCGCAAAAATAGAAATAGAGTCCTCGTCTGGGATCGAAGACAAACAGATACACGAAAAGAAGTCTACGTGTCGTCGGTTTTTAAAAATGTGCAAGCTCGAAAGCTTAAAAACAACTACATGTAATTATAAACCATTCCTTCACTTCACCTACTGCAACCTCCAATCATTAACTGTACAAAATTTCATTTTATCGATATTGTCTCAATTTAGACGAAAAGAACGTTTTCCTCTCGAATATTCATAGTAATTGTGAATCATGGGTTGCAGATTTTTGAATTGCATCCACTGATTAAGCCCGTGAAGATAGTGAAAGTTTCACAAATGTATCAGTTTAGTAGACAAAACCATCAAATAGCTATAACACTATAGGATAAGCAAGAGATGAAATCCTAAAAGCAAAAATACGAATAGGTATTAATGAGACTCCCGGATAGCCAAGTGGGTAGTACACGTTCGCTTTGGTGAAAGCGGTCTAAGGTTAGATTCCCGAAGTGAGCCAAAATGTGCGGAATAACCTTGGATATCACTCTTAACAAAACCACCACGAATATTAAGAAATTCAGAGTTTGAAGAATATTATCCTCTTACTTAGTAATTTTTTCTGATGCCAACCTATATTAAAATTCATTATGCCTTGATGGCGTTTCAGATATCGGAACCTCAGCTCTTAAACTTCTTATTTTACTCAACCGAGTAATTTTTAACATATTCAATCAATCCGTTTCTGCCTCGTTGAACGCCAGGACCAGCTTGGTAGTTTGATCACAACAATATTTTCGGATACTAATTCCACTTCTGTGATAAGAACACCTTGTATTTCCACAAAGAAACGAATATGAAATAAGTGTGACGACCGGGACTCGCGCCGGGATTTTTCATTTTCCGGGTAACTGCTGTAGCTAACTGAGCTATCTTGAAAGATCTGGGTTCGAGTTCCGGTCTTATCATAATTTTCCATGGAAAATCTCCAAATAAAACTTATCTCCTCTAGGGGTACACCTTATCTAGTTCATCGTCATCCCATTCTACGAATACCTTGCCTGGATTTCACATTTTACTAATTGTTAGTTTTACATAGAAAAGGCGTACCAACGTCTGTCGTTTGTTCTTGCTATCATACGCTTTTTACCTAACTCTGGAGAAAGAGAATGATCGGGTGATTCATATGACTCAATGATAAATCGTCACTGAAGACCGCAATTAGCTGTAAGAATACAGGAACTACGGGTAATGACCATCTTCCACGAAACATAGACGTGCCAAAAAGACAGAGAAATTCGCGACAAAAGCAAAAAATCGCAAAAATAACACAATAACCAGTATAAGCGCATTTTTCCAATCCTCAGGACACACTGCTCAGACGAAAAGTTAACAAATGCCGATAACCTAAGGTTTGCCGCTAATCTACGCTCGGTTCGGAATTTTCCATTTGAAACCTTAAAAAAAGAGAAGATTCCTTCCCCGAAGAAGGAACTTCATTTTCTCCGCTTTTTAGCCCCAGATTTGACGCATCGCTTTCTCATTCTCCATTCCTTCCCCATCCGACCCCCCACCCTCTCTCATTGTCACATCCCTCGGATGGATCACCCTCTTTGATGGCTCCTCATAAAATCAGCTCCCAGCATCTTTATAAAAGCCGTCTCCATGGGAACGGCCTGAGAGGGGGAGGGAATCACCATGGCGGATAAGGAGAGCGCGATCAGTTTCGCGAGGCGGCCGAAGCATGTCGCCCCTATCGCCCGAGTCGGACATGGCTGCGAAAAATAAAGCAAAATAGCTCGAGGGGAGGGTTCTTTAAAAAGGGGGAGGCGGGGGAGTGGAGGGGGCGGAGCCTGCGAATCCACCCCCTCCCAATTAATCCACCCCTTTCTCCGCCCCCGCTCCCCTTCCGATGGGTGCGCGGCCGCACGTACGCTCGCAAAGTGAACGCGCTCATGCGCCGCACGCATCCGAAGAGCATTGCGCAAGAGGAGCGGGAGGTGCCGCTTTGCAATGACTCCATGTACGTCTCCTTACTTTCGAGGGTGTCGAGTTCAACCGGGGGATGACTCGAGAAACGTATTTCGCAAAACACAGAAGAAAGGAGTGAGAATTATGAATATTTTGGGGTATAGAGAGTCTTGTAAGCTATCATTCAAAGGAAATGGTACACTAATATCATCTTACACTCACTAAAAAGAAATGTGTTATGCTAGTACAAATATTGAAAACTGAGTAGTAGGACCACATATGTGGTACAAGAGGAAAGAATATGCTGCAACATCCCCAACGTAGACTAGGATTCTTTGAAAACAGTCCCCAGTATATGGGAAGAAGATTTTATAACAACTTAATAGTTTTCATAAGACAAAAAATGCCCACAAACCATGTTTTAATGTTAAAAAATTTAAAAACATACGTAATTGATAAATATTACTATTAAATATAAGAATTCTTCGAAGATGTTGATATAAATATATGGAGGACTCTAAAAGAATACCTGTTAGATCTTTAGTTAACGCGATTTATTACAATAATATTAACGAGGAGCATAGTTTCACTTTTTGAAAGTATATTCGAAAGAAAGATTAGTATTCCTCCACTTCGGTTTGAAAATTAGGATTAGANGCTTTATTATGTATTTTTATTTTATTTACTATTTTATAACTATGAACCGTGCTACTTTTGTGTATAATTTCATGCATATTTTCAAATTTATAAATTCGTAATGTAAAATTTGTAATTTTAAAGGAGAGCAATGTATCCATAAGCTTCAAACAGAAGAGATACCAACTTACAAACAGATTTTTCCTTTGCTCTGTTAGTGCTGCAAGTGATTTGCATACATAAAGTCTTATATTCTATTATATTCTGTTCAGTTGCGAATTTATGGGAATAACCCCCGAGCAAAGCAGCCAAACTACGGCTTTTACTTTCCGCTGTAATCACTCGAAAATATGTCGGATATCTGCTAAAATTATCTCTAAATAATTCCAAAATTACTAATAATATAGAATCAGTAACAATAAAAATTAATACTTAGGATTAATAATCAGTTGACAATAAAAATTAATACGTAGGATAAGGATTACCGCTACACTCTTCCACTATTAAACGAATAATCTTTTAAGGAAAATGGTAAGGTCTTAAATTTGCACATTGAGGTGTGTGCCTTAAAACCAAAGGATAAACGAATGTGAAAAATAATGGCATGATTGGGATTCGAACCCCTGCCTTCCATTAACCGGGCAGGTATTCCAGAATACAGAATCCTGGGTTCGAGACCCATTCATGTCGCTATTTTTCACATCTGCTTATACTTGGGATTAAACTATTTTTAACGACCTCGTAAGTTATTTCACGAAAAACTATTGCTCCGTTCGCACGACCAGATATTAATGATGCTGAAACATTCCAAAGAATATAGTAATAAAAATATTACATTGAAAATACAGAATTTATGCATCCTTCATCTCATTCAGAGCTTCTTTCTCCTCCTCAGAGTAGATCTAGCTCAGTATTAACGCTGTGTAGACGCTGTAAGGCTTTGTTTCCCAACCTTTATGGTCTCGATTGCCACTTTTTGGCTCCTCAAGAGAACCAAGTCCCACCAATGTGCAAAGATCTGGTTTTCCTGAAGGAAGTCTTGTGGGGAATTCGTTTTCCTGATTGATGTAATTTTATATTTAACGAACACAGTTCGTTGATGAATATCAGTGAAACTATTGGAAGATTTATTTGCAATTAAGCAGACATTTAAAAGCAAAACGAATACAATCAAACGACAACGACCCGATCGGGTCCAACCATACATGTCCCACTAGTGTGGCCCGTACTAACGGTTAGGAAGGTCTACTGAACTATCCAGAATACTTTTAAATCGGAGTGGTTATTAATAATTTCCGAATTTACCTCAAATATTGCTTTAATCCACTAAACGGCAATTTTCTCACCTAAGTCACGACTAATTCCGCCAGATCGAACGAAGAAAAGCCAAATTGGCAGCACTGTTTTCATGACGAGCTGACGTTTGTCTTGTAAAAAGATTCAATTCCTAGGTAATTATAGGGGTAGTAAACCGCCTTTAATCGGAAGACCACATTTATGTACCAGTAAGCCGCCTAAAAACACCAATAGGACGCATATAAAACCATCAGGCTGCACTCGAGCGGCCTACTGCCTGCATTCAAAGAGATTAACATAGAAATTGTACGAAGGAAAGCGAATTCCATCGCTGAATAAACTTAGGAAGGCTATTTTCCATATTACCCTCACTTGAACCAATAAACGATTTTGAAAGGGATAATTATTTATCTAATCAACGAGTGGGGGAGTGGTAAGCGTGCTGCTACCTCTCCAACCCCGAGAAAGGGTTCGAGTCCCGGCTTATCGTATTTTTCAGGTTAGGTTTTCAGGTTAATTCCCAATAAAAGCTGCAGATTACCCACCTCTGTCCTTGGCTATGATAAAGAATAACTGGGGAACTGAGCATAAAAAGATACAGTAGAGGAGAGTGAAGCAGATCCTTCATCAAAAATATCGAACTACGATAATTCGGACGGAATTGGAAAACCGGTATTACTTTGAAGGCGTAGAATCGAACTAAACTGAAAACTATAACCGATAAATGCCTGGTTAGAGTTTATCTGGACTCGAGCTAAAAATTTTTATATTCTCTCAACCGGAACGAAAAATATTACTGTTCAATTCCCTGAATTCGACGACTGTAACGTAAATAATACCGGAAATATTCATTTATCGATAAATTTTATTAGCGATGTTCAATGGCTGACGACGCTTTCTTTTAGAGGAGAGGAATTTTCCAATAATAAATGAGTCATACCTTTATTAGAGCAAAATTTCATCATAAGTGATACATAATTACCAACTTTCTCAAATTGTGGTAATTTGGGAGAATCTCACGTTAAATTCCCACATAAAAACCTCTTTCGAAGTCATGAATTTTAGAGCTAAGAAAGCACCTCTTATACAAGGAAGCCAACCCAAACGAAGGTAATTCGATTCCGAACTCGTTAGCCAAAAACAATTTCTCGTGTTTTTCCAAATCTTAAAATCAAAACATAAGCACTGACAACCTATTTACAAATAAGCGGGAATTGGCAGCCCTTTTTTATTTAGGTCATCCTTGAAGTTTACATACATACATTCATGAGCATTCGTCAACAAATTCCGGTTGCTGAATTCGTATTCGTCCACCGAGTTTTAAAAAAAGCGGAAAATACCTTCGTTAGCCGGAAAATTCGCCGTAGGGGCAACTCATTATTCAAGGAATCATTGTATAAATAAAATCGTAGGTATGGTATTCAATACAAAACAGATATTGCATCCTATGAGCTTTAATTCATACTCCAAATTAAGCACAAGGAGATATGTGGGCAGATACTATTACTATAGAAACACGAATTTATGTGCAGCAACACCCTGAATACGTAATTAATTTCCGATATTCGTTTCCCCTCTCTCATGAAGATGAAAATAAGGGAGAAAGAAATGTAAACTGGTCATACCGTGAAAAAATATTTCCTCTAAAATTCTTCGGATCTGCATCCTTTACTTCAAAATACGGCCATTATCTCGCAATTTCCTTTTCAAATTCATTTTAGGCAGAGCGTTCGCGAGCGCCCAGTTTTGCGAACTGAACGAATTCAAATGATACAGCCGTGAGGTACAATGCGACGCCGTTTTATTTTCATTTCTCTGAGCTCTGCAAAAAAGAGCACTCAAAAAATGGCTCTTCATGACATTGGACGCTTAATGAAATCAAGGCCAGTGATGCAATTAAAAAAAAGACAGCGTTTTTTCATTTCTTGACTGGGAAAAAACCAGTGCCAAAAGACAGAAATTACTGAAACGCAGTCCTTTATGAAATTAACAGACGGAATTCTTTTTTAAGTGATAATTTCCTTGAATGGAGACATTTCTTGCATCCCTAGTATAAGAGCGTGTCTTTGCTGAGTCATAGCACTCGATCGATAGCCGGAGTGATTGATAATTCGATTATTCCACAATTTGGTGAAAGCTGTATAATCATGACTTCGCTAAAACGCGAATCTGCTGGAAGAGCTAGTTTTTTACAATTTCTCATCCATTTGCATGAAAAATCTCCAGGATATTCGTATAATTAGCCTAAGTCTAAGATATTTTAATTTATATTTATAATCTCGCTAGTTTCACAATTTAAAGCAAAAAGTCGTTAAACTCATTAAAATAGGTCGTTAAAAATTATTTAAAAAATGCAGTGGCTTTACTTAGCTTTTATGAATATTACATCAGTCCAGGTATAAAAGGGATTAAACAGATTATAAGACTCTAAGACTTTTATCATCAAGTAAAGAGAATGCTATTTTGATTTATAAATAAGTAAAACTTGTTAAGCTACCATAACGTAGGGGAGTGTTAACGTAACAGCATGCTGGATGAAGTGCAAAATGTCGCTGAAATAGAAAACATTATATACAAGAATATAAGTAATATAGTAAGAATATAAGAATAAGCCTAAGTTCTATTGCCGCTAAGACCTACATCTGCGTACCAAAATTTTTCTTTCAATTGTAAGAAAAGATAAAAATTGAAGATTTTAAATTGTTTATAGAATTCGAAATCCTTTTTAGTTTCAAATTACATCAGAGCAGAATTACGATTTAGAATTTGAATCTTGCTCGCTTTGAATGTTATCCAACGTTTCAGGATTTAATTCTGCAATAAATCCACATCTTCACCTGTACCCTGCGAATCGACTTTCGGCGCTTGCATCTGTTACCATGATCGGTTACTGTTTTGTATCGTTCGCGGAATAAAATTATTTTTAAATAATAATAATTTAATAATGATTCTTTATAATTATAAACGAATAGTTATATCATATATCTTCCTGAATTTTCTCACACTATCAGATTGCCTCATAAAATAGAAAGGACACATAATATCCACAATAACGTCTTAGAAGAATGTACTCTCTCTGAATTTACTGAGTAAATTAAGCCTTAGTTAAAATCTTTTTTCTTCTAAAGATATCGCAGAGATATGTGAAATATCTAGGTAATTCTTACTGATATGTCGTAAAAATTCTTGTAAATACATTTCGCCTCTCATTGTACCTTTTCTGATCTTTGAACACAGAAATAATTACAACTGTCGACAAAATAAAATATTTCCCATACACTTCATGCAAACTCAAGGCGAGTCCTAACTAGCGCAAAGTTACATCAATCACGGACTTTTTCTTAATCATAAGAAACACTCTTTCCTAAAACTGACAATCCAGGTCGCTTACGTTCTTGTTACTTGCTTGTCCTCTATAATTTTTTAAATCATTACCTTCTTCATTTATTCGTCAAAATGTTTCGATATTATAATTTCATATACATAGTTTAAATTAAAACTTTTCGCTGATTACTTACACTGATTTCCATATTTTTCTCTAACTTTTCCATCAGCGAATAATATTTACTAAATTGATTATTCTCATCGACTAAGATTACGAAATGAAGAAATCCCATAAGAAAATCAATTCTCATGCATACGATTCTTCCGAGAAATCAGAGGTAGCACATTCAAAGAACATATTATGGAAAAGAGACTCTTTGTAAGTGAGTACTTCTTTTATTCTAAACTGAGTAGATTTTGTAATTTGATAATAGTATATCGGATTTGAAACCGCTCTAAAAGGTGAAATGAAATTTATAAAATTTCCTGATAAATAGAATGAGTGGGAAACGATTTCAATTAAGGGAAAGGAATGGCTTTAATTAATGCTTTGAATTATGCAACGTCATAGTTGTTTTCTTTTTAATCATGAGAACGCTATGATACAAATTTGTTCCCAGTTTTCAGTCCTAGGCCTTACTTCAGTACACTTGAATACTGGAGTATCCAATGAGTTTTTCCGCTCAACCTTTCTAACGTTTTTTGAGAAATTAAGCAGCTGAATGTTATCTGTATTATTCCCTTTGAATTACAAGCAGGAGGAGCATTTAAAATGACAGAAACAATGGTGAGGATGGTGGATGAAGGATCCGTAAGGTGCCATGTTTGGAAGTGGTGCTCAAGGACACATAAATTAAACACGATTCGATGGAGATTGACTTTCTATTTGATCGCCTTAGTAAACCGGGTCTGTGCATGCACAGAGGTGACAATGCAATGGCTAGTAAAAATATAACAGGTGGAACTATACAAAGTCAGTTACGTCCGTCCAACACAAAGACGACAAGCAGTAGCGTATAACAACATAACCACAACCATGACTGCTAACTTCAAATAATTTTCGAAAATAATAATTCCAGAGCAATCAATGTCGCGATATTAATTTTTTTCTTGACTGACTTCCGAGACCTCTTTTCCGAAGTATTGGTAGTGCGTCATCCCTCTCATTTTTGCCTATCCCTTCGAGTTATTAATGCATAACAGTTTTAACAAGTGATACATTTAATACGATTCGTTTGACAAAATTCTGAACCTGATAACATTTTTGACTGATTTTCAATTAACTTCACGTAATGAAACACATCTCGATATTTTTTCTCTTTCCATTTTTGTCAATGTAACTTACTGAATAAACTAATAATAAATAAATATGATTTGATGAACATGGAAAACAAATATTAGCTTTACTTCCAAATCAACGATCAAATTTATATTAATTTCTAACCTATGTATATTCTTAAATTCTTTAAAAGATTTATTTATCTCTTTTTGAAATAAATTTCTAAGTGAATTGAAGGTTATGGTGCTCTCAAATTACACATATTGGAATAAATTTCAATTTTTAAACTGAGCATGAAATACATACAAACATAAGGGATAAGGGCTGGTTGTAGA
The DNA here is from genome assembly GCA_000376725.2 of Ladona fulva. Lineage (NCBI taxonomy): Eukaryota > Metazoa > Arthropoda > Insecta > Odonata > Libellulidae > Ladona > Ladona fulva. The sequence goes on along the minus strand of KZ308181.1, from coordinate 723,064 downwards.
AGTAAATACAGAAGATATTATTATATATTCGCGACAATACGGAAATATGAAAAAGGGTTGAAACGAAAACGCTTGAGCATTTCAGAGATACGTTTTAAGAAATGTATTTGAAGTTGTAATAACTACAAAAAAATACCTCGGCTGCATAGGATATCCGTACCTGTGAAAGCATCTTATCGGAGAAGTACAACCTGTTCTAGTGACGCGATAGCTAATGTCGACTACACTGACTACCTGACTACACAGATAGACCTGCCCGTAAATATTTGGATAATACGGAAGGTCGCCGAGAGATATACCGGCTACCCCCATAGATGTAAATCCCGGCGCTAAAAACTTTACTTGGCTAACGACGAAGAGAAGGACCCGAAAGTGGAGAAATATCCGGTTCCCAGAATTTCTCTCCTGTCGTTAAAAATTATTTAAAAAATGCAGTGGCTTTACTTAGCTTTTATGAATATTACATCAGTCCAGGTATAAAAGGGATTAAACAGATTATAAGACTCTAAGACTTTTATCATCAAGTAAAGAGAATGCTATTTTGATTTATAAATAAGTAAAACTTGTTAAGCTACCATAACGTAGGGGAGTGTTAACGTAACAGCATGCTGGATGAAGTGCAAAATGTCGCTGAAATAGAAAACATNTTCCCAGAATTTCTCTCCTGGGCCCTATTATATGATAGAGGTTAAAATTATGTAAATTTTTACCTTCCTAGAATAAAAATATTAATATCATTCGGGATTCCACCCACGAAAGCACCTGAAAAGTTTACAAATAAAGTACACTCATTGGCAAAAAATAACGCACCGAGAAGTGCTTTTCTACCTACAGCTTTTAAAGCCTAGAGTAAACGGGCTCGCAGAGGTAACTCGAACGTAGTACATATAACGTTGTTTCTTGTTGGAGATAACTCGTCGATCTTAAGACATGCCTCTGCGATCGCAGTGAAGAGATTTTACCCACTTAACAGATTTTGAGAGAGAAAGCATTATTGGAATGCGCGAGACTAAATAGTCGAAAAACGGAATCGACCGCCACCAAGGCCGTTCTGACCAGACTGTTAGAACGTCTGGGACCAATGGATGAATGAAGGCAAACGTGGCAAAAGGATCCAGAGCGCCCTCGAATGACCACCACCAGGAGGAAAGATCGTCGGATTCTCCGACAAGTACGAGCAAATCCAACGGTTTTGTTGTCCGCCATTCAAGAAGCACTTGTAGTGCCGTCGTTACAGGCCCCAGTGTCTGCTCGAACCATTCCCAGGCACAAGACTGAAGGAAATTTTGTCTCACGTCCCCCATTACGTGTTCTGCAATTGACACCCACCCGCCTTTTGTAGAGGTGACATGAACGAGCTACCTGAACTCCTACTGACTGAAACCGGGTTGTATTGTTCGTGTGTGGTGACCTCGTGTTGAGCGACTCAGTCTTGCATTTGTGGTGGCGCGACATTCCCTCCTGTGCTGGTTTGGTGGCCGTCACATATGACAGTTGTTCATCCCTAGTAGTTGTACGTGGGACGGGAACAGCACAGCGATATGTGCAAGATATCTAGCGGCCCTTTTTGTTACCACTCACGGCAGGGCTTTCAAGAGGTCTTTTCCATTAGGTTGCTCGACAACACACAGCAAGACTTCTGTAACATTGCCACACTTCCGTGGCCGATCGCCAGATTTAACACCAACTGAACATGTCTGGGACCCCCTATCGTCTGGGACGCCAACTTCAGCAGCCTAGTAGTTTAAAAGATTTTGATAACCAGCTGCAGCAAATATGAAAAGATGTGTCGCAGGATACCATACGAAGCCTACACGCTAGCTGATATAATTATTACCTCAAAGGATTATATCTTGTATCAAAGCTGGTCACACAGGATACTAGCACCTCAATTCAAGTGTTCCTTAAAAAAATAATTTTCTATTTTAACCCTATGAAATTGTAATCCTTTACTAACATCAACGTTACAATCATCCCAATCAAATTTTATGCAGTTCCCTACGACTCCTTTCTGATGCCTGATTTTTTGTCAATGAGTGAGTGATAATATGTTTTCTTAATACTAAATGATAGATTCTCTGTAAAACATTCCCGATGGTGAGACTTTTTTCTCTTCGTAAATGAAGCCCAGTATAAAGAAGTTACGGTCATTATGGTTAACGTAATTTTGATTAATAAGGTCTTCTATAACTGGGAATAAATTTGAAAACTGAAAACTGACCTCTAATTTGATTGTAAACTCTAGCAGAAAAGAGTGAATTCTTATTTTATTTTGTCAAAGAGGATTTTTTCCGGATAATCTCCGGTATTAGTCAGTGAAAGCGCTTCCAAGAGGAGACAGTGAACTAACCGCCAGCTCAAAATGTATTAGCTTAAGCAATAGAAAAAAATCATTTTCACAGTTAGCTCATAATTTCAACATGTTAGCAGGTAGCACTTCCAGGGTTAAAGTTCGTTTTACTGGATTTTAATTACGAGTAAATATATCCATAAAAAATCATGCAATCAAACTTGCGGACGGAACGAAGATCCTAATTAAGGGAAATTATTCCAGTTTAATTGACATGAAATTGATGTAATTGTAAGGAAAACGTTAACTGCGGAATTTTCACTCGGTTCGATAACTAGCGGCAAGCATTGATCACGAATACGTGCTGCCTATTGGAGGGGAAAGGGAGTTACAAAGCAAGCCGTTGATGAGATACTGCGTAATACCGATACGATGTATTAACTATTACATTTAAACACGAAACATAATTTCTCTTTTGAGGTTTAAGAAGCGAAAACTTCTGAATTCACGAATTGTTATGGCTTTGCTTACCAAATACCTTAGAAATTTGTGATCGTTCCATAAATTTTCGTCAAACCCTCACAAAACGGCTTCGTTTTTATTCTACTATAGTTTTGAATAATTTGAAAGAGTAGGGAACGCACTTTCCATTAAAATTAACTCGATCCTTCGTATTTACGCAGTTCTGTTTACACCAGGGAGGCGGTGATTTCTTGAAGTTTTATTTACTTCGCTTGGAGATAAGCGGTGAAAGTGGAGAAGAAGTGGTCCCAATCACCCATCGGGTCTCGATTTTCGCGGGGAATATAGGGAATATCGGCGAGAGACAAATGGCATTTGTATGTCGTAGGAGCAGTGTTTGTCCGAGAAGAGGGTGAGATTCTAAGGAGAAGCATCCAAGATGCTGCGATCAATACTCCCTCTCTTTCTCTCTCACCAGAACGCCCCTTCTCGCAAAATCTCCTCCTATCGCTCCCCACTCCGCACACCTTATGCCATCCTGATTGCTGACGGCCATTCCACGAATCTTACGCGCTCCCATCGCATTTATTTTTGCGATTGCGCGGAAAATATACGCATTTACATCGCAATTTCGGCATCTAAGAAATGTGTTACTATTGTCGCACTTCATTCTCTAAGGATGCATTCCCAATGATCTCGCGAGCGTTAAAATTTGCATTCAAATAATATAATCTGGTTTCATCTCTATAGGTACAGTTTCTAATAGTTTTAAATAATATACTTCTCTGGTCTTCTATAGTCGGGCACCGAAGAAAAGTGCAAGTATTTCAGCACTTCATTTACGACGGATGCATTCCCAATGATCTCGCGAGCGTCTAATATTGCGTTCAAATATTATAATCTGCTATCATCTCTACAGCTACGTTTTCTAATCGTTTTGATACAACTTTGATAATGCCTTATTCATAAAATGTGTGCAGCTGTACTTAACTGGCAAACACATGGAAGGTAATTTATTTATTTACAAATTTCTGCCATAGTTAGACCCAATTCTGGTGGCAGAGTTATCACATAATACACAATTAATTTAAAAATAGTAATAAATTATTTATAAATTTCAATAAATTAGAATAACTTCACTATAGTTAATGAAACAATATGAAACACAATGAATTAATCAATACTATAATTGTTAATTGTGAAAAACATTCCTTGATCAAATCACTGTTTCATTCATATCATTAAATTATCAAACATTTTCATGGCTCCTGATAGTACTTAACAGCTTCCTCATGGCTAATAACGTCGATCTTTTCATATTTAAAGCTATCATTTATAGTTTCATCAAGAGTATGTAATTTCAAACTAGGACAACGTCGCAGTCATTGGTTAAATATTTCAACGGCAATACCAGGTCATATCGCACGTGAAATCCGGGAATCGAACCTGGCACCGAAGCCGATCGCGTTAACCACTTCGCAATCCGGAGGCCCTTTACTTATTATCATATAATCCCAAGGAAGAATGGACTTGAAAATGGGATTTGGAATTTTTCCTGGGTGCGCACCATTTTGCGCTACTTCACCCTTACCCGTTTTCCTTATTTTCATATAAATTTCACAGTCCTACATGAAAGAATTATCGATAACACTGTAAGGATTTACAAAGCGACGTTTTCCATTATATTCTGGCTATACTCCAGATAAAATCTTACAGAAAACTTAGGTAAATTCTTATAAACGTTCGAAAAGTTTAGGTAAAAATTGAAAAAAATAAAGTTTTTGAAAAACGTAAATATAACTTATCATAACTTATTATTACAGTACCCGCTGAGAGATGCTTCAATTATCATCTTACGAAAAATTATAAGTAAATCACTTGATTTATTCATTCCCTAATCAACAACAGGATGTAAACAAGTATAGAAATATAATCTACAGAGGAGGCCGTGATATTGTGGAAATTCATCATATAAAACAGATGTATACTTTTTCCATGTATAGAAATGCTTGAGCCACTGGAAGCTACCCGGTGCACCCAAATCATAGAATTTAGCCATTAATAAAAGTTCTTCCGGTTCAACTTCTTTGGTCTTAGAAGGAACAATCTTTTCGAAGTATAACATGTTGAAATATGGAAAGTAGAATAAGGCTACTCGTACCCATTGAAAGTTGAGGAATATCTCGGAGAAGGACGTCATCTAGCTCAATTTAACCCTCTCGAAAACTTCATATCAGAGGATTTGTCTACAAAATTGTAGGGAATACTCGAGAGGGGTTGGGATCGCTGGACTCAATATGGAAGATTGATCGAAAAATGGAAAGGAAGTGAAGTCGCTGAAGTTGTGAATACACCATGCCTCCAATACTATGAAATGGGTCGTACTGTATATTGCTACTATTATTTTTCCTTGTATTAAACACCTTTTCATAATATCCAGTATTTTTAAACCAGGGAAGGGATAAGGATAGTATTGGGAATATTCCAGTTTCTATCCATTTCCATTTTCTCTAACTTATTTTCGAATGTTTTACCAACATTTTGGAATAACGTAAAGTTAAATGTTTCATTTTTACAGACTTCATCGGAATAATATAGAATAATGAAATTTAGGCGTTTTAAATATTTTATTATTTCTTAAGTAACACTTGTAAATGATCCATACTTGAAGTATGTAATTATCGGTCTAACGGCAATTTCAGTATTTAACAGTAACAGTAAATTAACTAACAATTAAATTAAGTCTCTCGAATAACTTTTAGTCAAAACATTTGTCCAGGATTTCTACTTAGCTCACCTTATGCTTAATTTCTTTCTTTTAATCATATGCCGTTATTAAAGTAAATAACGGACGTCGAAATTTTTACTTCCCCTAGTGATTTTGTCAATTTTCGAGTAGGCAAATTATAAGAGAATTATAAAGAAAGTTTTGAACAAATATATTTCTAACATATAATTTACATAACCAATCAGGTATCTACAGAAGACTTCTTATATATAATATTATAAAGGGGACTCTTAGATTCAATAAAATGCCGTTGAGCTAATAAAACATTGTTTTCGCAAAAAGAATACGAAAATTATCCGAAATGTTCATTGAAACATACACCTGTGAGAAGAAATATTTACTTTTGATTTCGCTCAATATTTTCACTAAATCATAGCTCATAAGTAGAGTGAGTGTGATTTATTTGTGTATTCGTGTGTTCCTGTATTTTACATTCTCCCTCAGTGAGGTACATTTTATATGTTATAAAAGTTCACAACTTGTATTTTCAAGAAACAGTGATAAATTAATAATACCTAAAAGATAGCGTCGATTTTCCATTAAAATATCAACGATCTTCCTCTTCTTCGTTATAGATCTTAGGTTACGACATGTCTTGTTTACATTACCTTTCGATCTAATCGTGCGTTACGCATCCTATCCTTTTTGGGTCCATTTATCATACCAACTTGGCAATACGTCTCTCTAATTGCCACCATGAGAACCTATCTTGACTTTTCACAGCCCCTCCTTAGTGTCTCACCGTAATTAACAAAGTTGCGTGCTGGTAATTGATTGACCCGAAATTCAAATTTTCCTTCCATTAATAAAAAATCGATCGGTTTCCTAAGGAATTTTTTTTCGGTGCAGATCAAAATGGCCGATTGAAAGGGCATCAACGCATTTCTTGAATATTCATGAATTTACGCGTAACCATTAGGAGAAGATAGTCTGTTTTGAAAATTGCGTATAATCACTCGCTTTAATTAAAATGACTGGTGTCTGATTCACTCTTGATTCCTTTTCCCTTCAAAGACTAATGGAAAATATCCTAAACCACATCGTTTTATGCCATAGGGATGACATTCAGACTTCGATTAAACGAGTTAAGGAACTCAACTCAACTTACCTTACTCAAGTCCATTCCTAATACATCCCTTCTTTTTCAACGCAAAAATCCTATCCTACATAAAGTCTCTAAAATCATAAACTTCCAGAAAATTTCTCTCGATTTCAGTTGTATAGTTTTCAGCCTTCATTCGCTCAATGAAAATCAGTTTTAAATATTACATCGTAATTAAATATATGCTTAAACAATAGTTTCATATGCTTAAATTAGTTATAAACATTTCCGTTTATATTCATGTATGAGTAGATCCTAGTGATTATTAAATACCGCCAAGCTTATTGCACTGGAGCTCTATATTCCTATAGTAAATTGCGGGCTTTCATAACATGCAAGTAATTGGGGCTGAGAGATATATAGTTTAACGTTTTTAAGTTACAGATTTGAGTTGAAAACAGCAATTTTTCTTACAAGTCAATATATGCGATGTGAGAATACATTTGCAAACTTCAGGAATTAGAAAGTCGACCATATTCGATGTATATTTCATCCAGCCTCCGCATTATTCTAATTATTTCGTTTGGAAACTTCTCATAGAATAGCCTCCGAATAGACCGACTGAAGACGTCTTTAGAAAACACACATCATATTAACATATAGTAGTATTTCTGCATCCAAGAGTATCTGTATCCTTCTACACTCCAACTTCTGATAAATAACTTCGACAAGATAAAAATGAGTACATATTTAAAACGAATTTTCTCTCAAGTCCTCTCTACCCTCTCTACCTCATCGCTTCTACTATAATTTACATTATTTGCCAGATTAAGCGAGATAGTGAGAAGTGAAAAGCTAAGGTAAAGTAATCCGAGAGCACACTATGTTTAAATATGTTCAAAAACTTTAGCATAACTTCCAGTCGGTAACCTTACTTGGCTACCAATGAAGTCTGGCGTCTTATCATTCAGAAATTTTTGGGAACACCGTGAGTCCAAATAAAACGATCTTTCCGCGATTACATTCGTTACTAGATAAAAAATCGTGATTTTCATTACTATGAAGTATAGCTAAAATTTTTTCTCTGAAGAAACCCAAACTTAAAATACATTCCCACCTACAATTATAATCAGAGATGGGAATAATTTATAATTGATAATTATTATCACCACGTAATCCGCGTTAAGTGTAAGGAAAAGCTTCTGAAGAAAAAAGTACTTTTCAAAAAGAACAGTAATTTTCAAGCAAGTAAGCATAAGATCGCTTTAAACAAATACCCCTTTAAATAAATAATTTAACTTCTATTATAACTCAAAGTCTCATTTCAAATCGGAAGCAATTTTGATTAATTAGAAAATCGTGAAATAAGTGGAAAATATAATGCGATCACCCAAATCGCCAACTTAATTACCTTCGTTTAATCAAAACTGCAGATGCATTAAAGTAATTTCCTAAAGCATATCGATGGTAAGATTCCTATAGCGCTGTTGAAGCGTACTGCAGGAAACTGTTATTTGAAATTAAAGTCCGTTAACTCCTTGGAAACGGTCAGCAGTTAATGAAACGTAAAAAGAAGCCTAATGATCGACAGAAGTAAACGGAAAAATCGCGTACTTCAGGAATATAGGAGAAATTGTTCGAAAATATTGGACTAGATGCGAGGAAATTATTTGTATAAAATTTTAAATATTAAAATTTGAATTTAAATGAGCGGAAATTATTTGTATAAAACGAGGGATAAAATTCGTTTGTATAAGCTCAGCTCAGAAAATATTTTTTGATAATGAACGTGAAAGCGATTTAAAAGAACTAAATCTCGAGGCTTCGGGATAGCCAAGAGGGCATTGCGTACGCCTTTGGTCCCTTTGTCTATGTCTATGTCTATGTTTGTACCCTGCAAGCCGCCTTTCGGCGTGTGGCAGGGGGTGCATGCACCATGACTCTATTTCCCTAATCGATTATTTTCGCGTATCGTTCGCGGAAAGAATGAGTTCTTGAATCTATTCGTTCTGGCATCTATTTCTCTGATCTTTCTCGCAATATCGGAACGGCCTAGAAAGAAATCATCCGCTTAATTCCATTATAACGGCTATACAAAAGAAAGTGCACCACAGTCAAGCACTACAGTGACGTAGCCTAAATTAGCATTGTAACCGAACTCCCAAAGATTGACGGTTCATGGCAATGGGCTTGAATTCTGCATATGTTTCCGCTGCAGCATTCTCAGCGGGCGGAAGAGGTTCAGCTGTTCCTATAAAAATGGCACTCTTCCGCCGAGATAACGAGAGAAAAACTACTGGGATGAAATTCGGATAATCAACATCCGCCGATGCAATTGTCGGGCGCAGATGCGGAGTAACAATGGAGCGGAGGCATGTGGGAGGCAATGAAAGAGTGCAGATGGCGCCTTCCAAGAAAAGATCGGATGAGTCAAGGAAGCACCTTTTGGAGCAGCGCTCTGATTATTTGGAGGTCGTTCGAGAGTGACCACAGGTGCCGGAAATTCCTCAACGGTCGCAAAATTCGCCTTAATTTGCCGGCGGATTTCTTCGAAGGAGAAAACCTCCCGGAATTACGCATTGCTCTCAATTAAAACGTCAGTTACTCGAGTTAACTAACGTTGCGTTAGCTTTCTCAAGAACAACTCCAAGGAATTACCGAAATGTAATTATGTTTACAAAGCATCCGGAAAACGAGGACAGGCCCTCCTTTTCCATTTTGCTCCTTCCTTGGAATACGCCCAACTTTTTCACTTTCTTTCCTCCCCGGAAATTTGAAATTTCTTAGACTCGTTCACTTTTTCCCAAGAAAAAAGGATTCTCTTTTTCCTTCAGAACTTCGCGTATGCTCTTCCTTGCCTTATTATGTAGAAAACTAAATTTGCATGTTTATTTCGATCAGATCATGAGTATCTTTCACGATAAGGTCGACTTTCAATTTTTTTGCTCCTACACGTAGTTCCATAACTATCTCACGAAAAATAAGCCATAAATTTTGCGCCTAATTCTTTCCATTAGTAGTTTTCATTGTTTATATCCTACTTATAATCGAATAAATATTACATTAATTATCACCAAGAAACAAAAGTGTATTTACATATGATATAATTGACTTTTGGTATAAAAAGAGCAATGCGCAGACATTTTTTTGTTGAAAATATTGTTTTTTCTGTTTGTTTCTTTGTTGAAAATTACTTTCTCCGTTTTTTAAATAATATCGAAGTTCACATTACTCTTGGGTTCGGTTGGGTTGTGGTTAGGTAATTTGGGTTATCTAGAAGATAAACTCTTTTGATAAACGTTTAGAATGACAGGAAAACGGGTAAGGGTGATTTTGCGCAAGACGGTGCGCACCCAGGAAAAATCCCAAAGTTCCCCTTTCCTTGCCCACAAAGTCTTCCGAATGGCTTAGAGAAATGTTCTTCCGGGATAACTCAACGGACAGAACACCCGACCGGCAATTGGGAGACCCGGGTTTGATCCCCGGTCCCGTTAGACTTTTTTCAAGTCCATTCTTCCTTGGGACATTTAGAATGACTTGAGAAAAAAGTGTCACCTAAAAACGTGCGCTATCATACAGATAAAAATTCTCCAAAAATAATGCTGAAATATAGGATAATTCAGACCCTAACAATGAACTGTACGAAGATTTAAAATAAACCGAATTGAATTAATATTGAAATATAATATTACTGTCATAGATTTGTTGACAAGTAACAAGTAATTATTGTAAATAAGTAGAAATACTATCCTTACAACTAGTCTTAGTCTAGCATAACATATGGAATAGTTTTAATTAATGCTACATTTAATAATAAATGTTACATTTCAGCGTCTTACTCTTCAGTATAGGAGGGAATAGACATGCATATAATATTCTAATAATACATACATCTTACAATGCTCACCTTGAACGGTATAGAACTTCTGCATAAACCTTTCCAACAAAATCATTGACAGTAGAACACCAGTGAGCAGCTGTAAAAGTTTAAATAGCGTTATTAGAGATGAGAAATTTTATAAAATGGTTAATAAAATTATGCATAGTTAGAATTACCTTTACGAAATCCTTTGAAGAAGATATTTCTTCGTAAAAACACTGAATTGCTGAGAAATACCTGCCTCTTGGGACATAAACATTGGATTTATTTTTAGATATTAGTAAGTAGTTAGTTTCAAATAAACACATAGTTGAATAAAGAAACATGCTTAAAAGTATATTTTCGAACAGAAGCGAAAAGAAAATGTAAATGTAGCGAAATGTAAATGTAAAAAGAGAAGGCTATTTTACTTTCGACAGGAAATATTACTCTCTCTTTCTGTTCCGAACCCCGTATTTATCATTCTTGAGCATTTAGTATATAATAACTAAAATATGTATGTACTTCTTACATGTTCCCTTTATGCAACATGATGAAACGAACACTTTTACAGTGTAATAAAAGCCTACAAATCCCTAACCGAAGTCGCGCCTAGCAATGAAAACCTATGGTTTTAATACTATACTAATGAGAGATAATAATCATGCATTAGTGTCATCATTTGGCCTTAGAACCGCCTTCCGGTTGAGGAAATAACCCTCAAAATATTCGGAAATACGATTAAAGGGTCAGTGCAATTTATGACCGTGATGACATCAATGCGCGACTAAACATACAATGTTAATAAAGATTGTTAGTTTGCAAAAGACGTCCTCGTACCTTTCGATGCGGAAGGGCATCATCCCTCCGGTGGGTGCGCCTTCTGCGAAGAGTTATCACTGACCTTAAGTTAATCAATCCATCGGCGGAAGATGCCTCCAGCATCCATAATCGCCGTGGCCAGCAGGACCAGTGACTCCTCAGTTAAACTCGGCCTCCGTATCCTCTTCATTGAATAGTATCCACCTTTGGAAGCCCCCGAAATGATTCCAACGTAGCCACGTAGTAAACTTGACGGCAATCCGCCTGATCAATATGAACATTAATATTTTAATAATGGAAAGAAGAGCTATACGTCAATTATACTTCGCTAAAATTTGCAATAAAAGTCTTAAATTTAAAAAAAATATTTTAAGTTGCTTCTCAACTAAATGCAATTGGCGGAGAAAATGGGGACAAAAAATGCTCATGACGGAATCAGCCGCAGAATTACTCACATTGACTAAATAAGCGATAAAGATTATTTTTATATTTCTTAGTTAAATATTTAATTAAAAGGATTTCGAGAGTTAAGACGACTAAGAAAGACTTTGGTCATGAGACATTCAAACCAATTGAATTTCGAGGACTATTGTCTTATGTGAAGATGAATGTACGTCAAGAACTCGGATGCTAAAAAGTTTTCCAAATCGAACCTCTAATACACAGAAACTCTAGGACTAAAAGATACACGATAGAGGGGAATTTCGAAAGATCAGGAGGCGCGAGAAGAGAAACAAATAAGCGTAATGAAGTAAACTGACCGTAACACATTTATAAGGGATGGAAGAAGTACATAAATTAGATGGTGATATATTTTATAACGAACTAGTAATTATATCTACACATTCGCAAATTGATTATCTGTGTGCAATAAAAATTAAATACAAATGTGAGAATATCTACACTATTCTGAAACAAGAATCGACGGAATGTTACGGCGACATTTGTTCATCAAAAATATTTAACGGAAATATGGACCGAAATCCTCATTAACTGTGCGGTAATACTTAAGTGTTCATGTGCCTTAATATTCCCTATTCAACGACATTTATTTCGTTTATTGTTAACTTACTCCACCCTTTATGTCATCTAAATTCTTTTGCCTTTGTCTTCCCCTCTGTCCTTTCCCTTGCATTTTACCCTCAATAACATTCTTCAGCAATACCTTTCCTCTCAATATTTGACTGTGTAAGTTTCATTACTTCAATTAAAACCCTATCATCCCCGACCATCTCTAGCACCTCTGTGTTTGTATCTCCATCGACCCAACTTACTCTTTCCATTCTACGCCATTCGCACACCTCGGAGACCTCCAATCTTTTGATGTCCTCCTGATGTCTTAGGTCCCCTTTCCGCATCCATACAGCAGTGCACTCCACACAAAGGATTTTACTAATCTTTTCCCGATTCTTTTATCGAGATCTCAAGTTATCTGTTCCCTTCGTTTCACGAAATCTTCCTTTGCCAATGCTACGTTTTTCCGAACCTCATCTGTACGTACACCTCCCATGCCAAGAGAGAACACTACCAAAGAAAGAGAATGTATCCATCTGTTCTAGTTCCCCACCCATCCTGATCGTTAACTTAGCTTTCTTTCATTTGGTAAATCTCACTACCTTAATTTTTGTTACGGTAATGGTATTTCAAAGGTAATGACAATTCGTTTGCAGCTCAAGAACCAATAAACTGGATGATATACCTTTGGATGTCTGCACAGAATATACCTACCTAAGACAGCGTTATAGCGGCGGTGGTAACTAAAGGAGAGAACAGCGGGATGGATGAAGTGAATAGAAGAAATAAATTTGGCTGGAGTGCCTTGAATGGTCTTGAAGAAAGTATCAACCAAAGCATTTTACTATTCTTGACATATGGAAGTGAAATTTGAGTGCTAAACGCAGTAATAACCCAGCGATTCCAAACAACGCAAAGAAATATAGAATGACGTATGCTTGGAATAACAACGACGAGAAAGAAAATTCCGGATGACATTGATGACAGGAGTTGCAGACATCATTGATAAAATAGGATCTTTGAAACGGATTTGGGCAGGCCATGTTGCAAAAAGAAACGACAGTCTCTGGACATGAAGTTCTCAACTGAACACCAAGAGATATGAAGAGACCAAGAAGAAGGCCGATGGAACAGAGATATCAAGTACCTAAGGGTAACGTGGCAAAGGGAAGCTGAGATAGGGAAAATTGGAAAACACCTAGGGAGACCTACACCCGACGTTGGATTGAAAATGACTGATGATGATGATATACACATATTCCTATAATCGTAGTAGACAAAAAAACTGAAGTGTAAATCAGAGTAAGACAGACATAGGAAACCTATGTCTATATTGTCTATGTTTGTACCCTGCAAGCCGCCTTTCGGCGTGTGGCAGGGGGTGCATGCACCATGAATCTATTTCCTTAATCGATTATTTTCGCGTATCGTTCGCGGAAACAATGAGTTCTTGAATCTATTTGTTCTGGCATCTATTTCTCTGATCTTTCTCGCATTATCGGAACGGCCTATGTAGCATGGTGAACGCATTATTTCTGCTACATCATCTCTAAACGTGCTTTCTCTGAATTTATCCAGTAAATTGATCCTTTGTTGAAATCTTCTAACTTCCAAATATTCCCATTTTGCGTCCTGTAGCATCTGAGTGACGCTCACTGATTTATCGTAGCAATTCTTCACAAAACGTATCGCCTTTCGCTGCACCTTTTCTAGTTCTTTAATACAACATTTATCGGCAGGGTCCCATACACTACACGCATACTCAAGATGAGGTCTGACTAACGCAATATAACATTGCTCGCGAACTTTTTCGTCTCTCCGAAGAACTATTCTCTTTACGAAGCCGAGTTTTTTAAGTGCTTTTCCGCATATATTATGGATGTGAGTACCCCATGTTAAGTTATTCGTGAGAGTTACTCCAAGATATTTCACTGACTCTACTGTTAATAAGTTTATCCCACGGAGACTACGGATAATCTTTAATAATAGATTTTCTTTCGAAGAATTTAACTACTGAACACTTGTCTACATTTAGCTCTAATTGCCAATCATCGCACCATAAAACCTAAAGTAATTCAGGAAAAAAATGCATACATAATGGGTTTTTAGAAGAAGATAAAACGTAAGAAAAGGGCAAGCATATACTGGCGAAAGAAAGGAGCAACGGAGAGAAAAAATGAAATATATTTGGAGGACAGGAAAGAGAAAGGATAGTGATCTTCGAAAAGCTATTTTATACAATCTATTGAAGTGAAAATCTAGAGAGAATAAAGAAAAATTGACCACTAAATATTTTATTGCAAAAGTTCAACATGAGAAAATTTTGAATTCCTAAAGAAGAGGAGATTTTTACCTTTTGCAATTAAAATTATGGTCCTGTGCATTCCCAAAGAAAACGGAGGAAAATAACCTGAGAAGGCCAGTGATCAAACCTGGGAGAGAAATGGAGACTGCGGAGAATCCTCCATCATCTTGCTGACATCCGGAACAGGTAGGAGCATTATCGACTACCTCCCATTCTTCTCCAGGCTCTAGGTTACGTCAGATTATTTCACCTCCGTTCATCCTAGGGAATATCTCCCTTTTAGGGACCATCCTTAAATGATGTCACACTTGAGGGGATCGGGAGTCAGGAGAGATATGTCACTTTGTGACTTGTAAGGGGGCAGGGTATGTAACGCAATGTCATGTCACAAATTAGTAAAACTTTAAGGAAAGGTAAATTACTAAGCATGGAAGAGCCGTGCGGCTGAATCCCAAGGAATAAGAGGTGTGAAAAATAGCGACATGACTAGAACTCGAACCTAGGTCTCCCACTTTCCGTGCAGGTATTCTAACCGTGTAAAGTATTCCGTTCTGACGCGGCATGGTAGTTCAGTGGTATTCTACCTGCCCGGAAAGCGGGATACCTGGCTTCGAGTCCCAGTCATGTAGCTATTTTTCACACCTGTTATTCCTTAAGGAAAACTTCAGCTTGTTTCGGAATCTTGACTATCTTAGCTGGAAGAATACCCATTGAAATTCAACGGAAACATATAGGAACATGATTTTGTTTCACTCATTTTTATGCGGTAGGACTCAAGGATTGTTTTCAGGTAGTAGACATCTATAATATATAATAAATATTTATATTATTAGTATTTGTTATTATTTGGTATTAGATATTTATTATGACATTATATCAGCGTTTTAATTTGGCTCCGGGGCCCTTATAATTCGAAATAAAATGTGTGGAAACCCAAGTAGTTATTTTGTTTGAAATGGAAAATCGAAGAACACAAAATTTAACCAAGAGGGGGGATAAATAATCCCTAAATTGCTGTGAAATTTTTAAAGATGATCTCTTACTGAACACGTACTTCCATTTTTCTCATATTTCAAAGTGTCCTCGCTCATTCATTTCATACGTTTACACTTTTATTTCACATAAATTTAGCCAAGAGAGGGGAATTTATTCGTTAAAATTGATATAACCAATCATGAATCGATTTCGCCATATCCTATGGGTACGATTATTGACAGTATACTTGGTAAAGAAGTGAAAAATGCCCTAGTACCCTTTCGAAATCCCTCATAGAGTTGATGTTTAAAAAAGTGTAAATTCAGTTAACGACGTCGAATGGTTTGTTTCCGAACTTGAATTGGTTCAATTTGAAGCTACCGTGAAACTCGATTACAGTTGATGTATTAGGTCCTCACGCAAGTTTGCCCTTGAAGTGGAAGTTACGCCACTGGGGAGAAGTGCGTCTTCTTCCAGACGTGGATTAGGAAAAGCAAGTTGAACCTGGAAACTTCTCATGAGGATCCTCAACGGAGTCGTGTAACTTTCTCAAGAAAGACTGCTCGAGAGTAATTTTTAAATAACAGCTATCGAAACGACGAAAAATATTTATCTTCTCTTTCAACCGCAAAAAAATTAATTTCAATGGCGTATTTTAAGTCGAAGTCCGCTTGAGAATTCAAGATGTTATGAAAGAGGTAAAAGTTTTAATCGGACTTTAGAAAGGGTTCCGGCGATGGCCCTTGTGTTGCTTTCCTTGGAAAAGAAAAGGGGAAACTACTATCATTAGTCTTCAGCCTCAACTTCAGATCCGTTTTAAATTTGACGGATCCAGAACCGCTCGCAAAGTGAGAGATCTCCGATTTTGAGGACGACAAAGAGGTTCCTCTCAGATAAAACGCTCTTGAGAGTAAAAGTATAACATTTCATAGATCATTCCAAGTCTAAGGTAATATATCATCAATACATTGCGAGTGATTAATTGGTTACTCTTCAACTTTAATAAAAGGAGCTCGAGAGAAGCTTCAAATCGTAACTCCTCTTTCTTCTAATTATAACTTCTCTTTCCTCCTTCTTTATGCTAACATCACAAAATTGATTTGTACAAGAATGACATCATTCTCACTTCATATCCTCGAAAATATGAATTGATGATACTCCTTTCTTATGTTAATGATGTAGAGCTTCCCTTTTCTTTATCAGTAATCAAGTACGAGGACTGAGTTGCTTTCCTTCCTTATTTTACAAGAGATCCTTAGGCTGATAAAGGTGATAGGAAACTTCATGCATCTAATTCTTACGAAGTAAAAGAATACGGGTGGAAGATAGGAGACTATCATTAAATGGAAAACCAAATGCTTAATCCAGAATGCTACGAAAGGTTTGAGAAGTGATTAAGTAGAAATAAAACCGACGTATGCATCAGTTTATGCCTTTATTAGAACCATATATTCTGGAACTCATATTCTCACATAAAATGATAAAAATAAGGTGTAAAACAAGAAATGTTCAGCTACTGATTGAAAATATTTGAATTTCAATGGAATTTTATAATTCACAATGGAATGTGAGAGACATATATAGAAAGCGCTATAATATATGAACGTATTATCTCCAACAGAGATAAAAACGACCATTCTGATGATGCAACGCGTCAAAACCCGGGTCGTACAATATATATTCCTATGATACGATGACTGTCTTGCTTCTCTTCCCTTTAATAATAGAACTCTACCACTATCATTGTAATTGTGCCACTGAATTGTATCACTGTCACTGTACTGTAACATACAATATTGTTATTGTTTTTTCATTTAAAAGCTAACATTATAGACCTAGAAAAAGTCTTCATAATTTCTATTCGATATATTTTCTCCTGCTATTACCTAACTTTTATTATTGTTTTTCTCGTCGGTGATCAGGCGCGCACCCAGGGGGGTGGCCAAGAGGCTTAAGCCTCCCCCAAATTTCTACATATATTTCGTTCAAAACCAATTCTCAGGGGTTTCGGCTACAAATATTTCTATGCTTAATATATATCTTTATTGTCAATGCTTTCTTGTGATAAGAATCAATTATTTTAAAATGCATCGTAATTTGGAAGGAGTTCGAGAGATTATTGATTATAATCCTTATTTTCAGTCTCCCCCAAGCGAAAATTCTGGGTGAGACCCTGTCAGTGATACATTCATGCCTTTTCCTTTAGTTTGTCGCTACAATCATGACTGAATCGAATAGTCTTCAAAGGTGGTGCAAAAAATGGCAACTATATCTTAATGTATGTAAAAGCCCCGTACTTAATTTCTTCGAAAGGAAACAACTGCGTCTGAAACGCTCGAACAAAATCAGTGGAATGAATTATTCAGTTGAATATCTCAAAATCACTCTTATCAATAACTTAAACTGGAGCACACTTATCCGAGAACTGCGATATAAGAAGAATCTGCAATAAAGCGACTAAAAGCCTCGGCTTAATAAAGCGCATTATAGGCAGATGCGATGAAAAGGTTAGAGGCGATGTCATTTCACCTTGATCTGTCCCCAACTGGCATATGCGGCGAGTATATAGGATCTGGTGGTTGAAAAGTGTCATCACAAACTCGAGAAAGTGCAGCGCAAGGCAATACGAATTGTTAAACAATGCTACGATATAAAAGAGTTACGAAAATGCTCTCAGGCGCAGGTTGGGAATCCTCGAAAGAAAGGAGATTAAAAACTAGGCTGCGTTTGCATGATAAATTCTGAGAAAGTACATTTGCGAAAGACGTAATCGGTATTATGCGACCCCCTTCTACTTAGGGCGATCTGACAATGAGCTTAAAATGAGGGAAATAGATGCGAGGACAAGTCGTTTTGGGGACTCATTCTTCCAGCGAAAGGTACGCGACAACAATAAGCTAAAGAGGTAACTCGAACGCTTGGCGTTTATATCCCTCGCCGCACGCCGAAATGCGGCTCGCAGTGTATTTATGTAGATTTAGATATAAGTCTTTGAACTTCGCTACTATCATAAAAGAGTGGTCAATGGTAAAAATGTCCATTACAGAATGTTGTTATAGAGCCTTAGATGCTGATCTACAAATGGAAGACTTTAATTCAAAGTGGTTAGCTCCTAACCATCGTAAATGCTCGTATACCTGCATCCCAGATAGTCCAGTAGGTAATCACTTTGAATCTGGTGAAATAATCCTGAATTAAATTTTCAATGGGGGCGATGAATTCACTTTAGTAAAACATTGTAGAGCCATCTGAATGAATAAATAGAGGGTCCATTTAGACTGCATAAAGCCATTGAAAACAGAATGAAATTCGATTGACGTGCATCGAGACGCTGGTATATGACTTATCCGTGAGCGTTAGGTGTTGTTGCCTTGGATCAAGTTTTAAATAAATCAACCAAAAGCATTAAATCAGGGCAGATTACGCGAAAAGCGTTTTAAAACCCTCACCTTATATGCACTCGTTAGATTAAAAGATCCTCCATTTTGATGAATATCGGTGAACGCCGGAGAAATTCCTAAACCTGACTGCAGAAGTCTGATAAGCGAAAATTATTCATAAAGAAATATTATAATATAAAAACATGTCGGCTAAAGAGAAGGTTAGTGTAGAAAAATTAGCAATAGGCAGTAAGTCCTGAAAGGAAACTCTCAGCTATAAAATCATTTAAAAAAATATAGAAAATTGATAAAGTTAATGAAGAGATCTAAAAATTAGATGGAATGATTGAGGAAGAAGAAATTATAGTACCTTATATATCTTTTTAAGAAGATGAGTTACTGCGGAAATCAGGACAATTCTCCGTACGTGAATAAGTGATACGACGGAGAGAATAAGAAAAAATCAGAAAAGAATGAATTTAAACAAAAAATACTCGAGAAGAGGAAATAATTATTACTGTTTGGGTCCTGTAACAGCGTAGAATTATTTGCTATAATGATTACAGATGAAGAAGCCAGAAAGTGATAAAAAAAAGTTCTGCATATTAGACACAGCACAATGCTTCAAAGTCCTTATTTTTCCATCACAATTGGATGGGCATTAGGAAAATTTTTTTAGATGGAAAAGAAGAGACTTTTCAGAAGTCAATAAAAAACGCAGACACAAGGCATTCAAATGAAATCTCGTGGATGCGAATCTTTTGGCAGCTGAGGTCTTCCTTGGATACTGGAATAGGTCATCTGTTCCTTCAGTGAGCCACCTGTTGTCCACTGAGTCACACCTAAGAGGAATTATGGACGTTGTTGAATATACACCAAAAGACGTCCTTGACTCGAGGCTCTTTTTTAGATATTCATAATATAACAGGAATTTTCAGTAAACGACACAACGTGTTTTGCTCATCAAGCCAAAGAATGAGGAAAAGAATACCCTTTAATCTCCTTAGCTTTTATCATAATACCGTTCATTGTTATTTTCGTAGAGACGCTGGAGCGTCAATGACTAATATGAGCTCCTGGGAAAAGAAGATGACTGGTTCCCTTGCTTTTTTATCATTTTCAACTTCTGATCAGTGGGTAAGAGAGTTTAGAGTAAATCTTCATAAATTTTATATCTCCCTTCGCTTCCTTTTGTCCTCTAGGAGGTGATCACACCAAACAACCAACCTATTTTACATTTACATTTTTTATCACAAGCGAAGAAACGGGAGTTTTTAAAAGCGATTGCTTGTAACATCTGAAATATTAATTACCGCCACCTCAAAATTAAAGGTTTTCAATACATCTAATAATTTGTTACGGTTTCAGACTTGGCGACTTTGTTGTTAAAATATTCTTTTCAATAGACGAGACGCGATTGTCGGCGGAAGCCTTTTACGATCATTAATAATTACCAGTTTCAGCTAATAATAGCTATCATCAGGCCATAAATATGATAATTCCAAACATTAATATTATAGAGTTTCTCAAAGTCATGGCTGAATCCATTTATTTTATTCCTTTTAAGATCTGTATATATCAGTTTATCCATTTCTCTAATTTGATCTAATTTATCATATTTAGATTTTTCAAATAATACCTCTTCTACAGCCACTTGAGCCACTTTACAACATATGGACTGTTTAGAGGCAGAAATGAAAGGGAAAAAGTCTGCCGTAGCAGGAAATCGAACTCGGGTCCCCCACTTCAATTCCGGCTACGGCAGACTTTTTCTCTTTCATTTTTGCCTCTAAATGCAACCAAGCGTTTCTCATTGCTTATATACGAACTGTTATTTCTTAATATTTTAGCAACAAATTAAATAAACTCAATCAGGGTGTACTTTATCCAGAGCGTTGTGCTTTTTTCTGCGGAATGTATTGCTTTAGATATTTTCTGAACTCTTTTGTGAAAAATTTCGGTATCTGCGATAGATGTTTGAAATTTCTTTGCAGATTTTAACATTTTTTTGATATGGATTAAATACATCGGTGCCCCGGAGAATGCTCGACCTATCCGCCCGGGGAGACACTGTCACTGGATAACAACGTTATAGTAAACAGTAATGTAACTCTTCTTAATACTTCAAAAAGTGCCCTAAAATCAACTAAATTCAAAATTTTCCGTGTAATATTCCCAAGGTGAGAATAGTTACTTTGCCAAAGAGACTACTTGATTACATTTTTGCTTTAAATTAGATTATATTAGAGTGTATTTATGTTTTATAAGCGGGTTCGATGCCCTCAAACACATTCTACGACTTCCCTACGACTATAAGGTTTATGGTTGGAGTCTAGAAGGGAACCCTACTGAAAAAAAACTGAACCACACACACATCAACCCCTTGTACGAATAGGAAGAGATGAAGGGCATAAAAAGGCAGAGATAAAAAATGAGAAGATAGACTCACCGGTTAAAGGGTGAAGTAAACCTACTGATGAAGTGCAAACACTGGATACACAGGAAATATCACTTTCAAATCTACAGAAACCGCGACTAATCCGATAATATCATCAAACGTTAACTTGAACGCTATCTTTATTTTTTATTAATTCACTGTTCCATGGTATTGATCAGAGCGGTGCTTCAAGGCAATGGTGAGAAAGATTCTCCTTAAGAACTGCAAAATCAATCGGTATAATTCTTCAAAATATGCACCGCAAATCCATCTAGTCTTCTCAAATTTTTGTTGAAAACTAGATTGTCTAGAATTGGGCAGAGCCGATGTTGGGGTAAATCGGGCGGTTGCTCGGGACATCTACGTTTTGGGGGTGGTTGATCGTTCGTTGAAGCTTTGATGACGCGCAGGAATTTCGAAAAGGTATATACATATAAGAAAGAGAATGCTATCACCGACTTTTTAAGAATTGATAACTAAAATTTGACGGCAGTCATCAATCAATTATGTACACAGTACGTATCATGAAGGACTTTTTGGTTAAATTCTTAAATTAATCCCAAAGACGACTTTTAGAGAATCGATTGAATAGTAATAGTTAGTAGTCTATTAGAGCGGTGTTTCATTCCTTCGTTATTAATCATTTTAATATTGTTAATTTAATTGTTATAAATATAACAATCAATGCATTAAAAGTAAGAAAATTACATTTCCGAACTAGCATTCTATATAGTTAACAATTATAACCGAAAATTACCGCTGGAAAAATAAAAAATAATTCTGAAAATTTAATTTCTAAGAATACGTTTGTGATAGGAGGGTGAATGATTTCATGTATGCACAGGACGGTTATACACTTCGGTCCGGTTCTGGCTATATCTATGGTTAGGTACATTGTAATACACATACTTGAACACCGCTTTCGGATTTATCTCTTTAACGAGTAGCAGTAAAAGAATTGCGATATTTGAGATAAATGTTTGTCGTTTACTGGAAAAATAAGGAAGGAGTGATAAGGAAAGGTGTAAGGAATCGTTCCATTTGGCAGGGAAGAGAAAGTTTTTCTTAAAGAATTAAAACTGAGGAAGAAGAATTGGGGGAGGTTTATGTACTCAAAGGGGTGAAGTTTTTTAAGAGACTGAGGAGATTGGAAAATGAAAAAGACTAAAGAATAGTAGTAATGATGATGTGAAGGGAGAGAAAAGTAAAATGCCAAAGGAAATGGTGCAAAATTTTATGAAAAATGAATACGACGCTACTTGTAATTAGCTAAATCGTGCATTGAAGCAGGAAAATTTAGGCTAAATGAACTACCGACAGCCAGAAGAAGCAGAAATCTCATAGAAAACATACAGAAACGGTTAAGTTTTACGACACACGTTTCTTCTAACCTCTGTTTATCTGTTGCCCATGATATAGAGTTATCTCTTTTCAATTAATGGAGTAAAAATTAAGGACTTTTTGTAAAATTTTAAAATATAATGTTATAACGCACCATTAATGTTCCACGCTAATTTATCCGTATTTATTATAATTAGTTAATTAATCAATAATTTTATTGTTCGCCGATTTTATTAATAATTCACCACTTTTAATTCTTAATGATTTTTTATCACGCTTACATATAGACCTAGAGAAATACATGTATTGCGAGCATAATTTCTCGTACATTTTCGCCGACTAATTCACAGTAATTAACTTCTGATAATCAAAATGTTTGTAAGTGGAAAGGAGTTATGAAAATAAATAATACATTCATTACATTCTAAGACTATATACACTCACCCCTGGACTGTCATTTCAATTAGATATAGTATAATAGATAGAGGAAATAGCGTCATGCATTCTGCCTACACGAAAAAAATCAGCCAATCGCTAACTCTAATTAACTAGATATTATATTAAAATAACAGATACACGAATAGAACGACAATTTCCACAGTGCAGTACGAATAGGCAGAGAAGATAGAGACGAGATTGTCCTTGCATATAGAGACGAGATTGTCCTTGCATATTCCGAGGACGTTTCAATAATGGAATCTGTCTAATTTTTATCAGTGCCCTCAGCAATCAATATATCTTAATAACTATCGAGCTCTTTACAGGTACTCTGAAACCTCGACCCGTGGAGTGGATACTTCTTTCCAATAGGAGGTGGCCTTCCTAATAGTAGAAGGCGATGGGGATAGAACTCTTAGTCATTGTCTCTTCTGCATGCATTCGCGTAGGAAGGGAATTCTTGAGAGTGCAGATGAGAAAATGGGAGGTGTAATGGCGATAAATAAATGTCATGAGGAAGAGAGGGTGCGGGAGGGAGGGAGGGGTGGAGTGGGAGGGGCTAGCAATGGATCGACGCGCGCTTCTTGCTGCTCCCGACAGTCCACTCCCAGACACGGGAGCAACCGCTAGTCCCTGTCAGCCAGGCCAGCCACATCGAGGTTCGCCCCAGGAAGGGTGCCCCTTTGGGGGCAGCCCCGAGGAGGGTGGCCCCGAATGAAGAAGCCATCTGCACCAGCGAAGATACTGAGGGCACGGGAGAAATTTCAGAGGTGAGCGCCAAAGTGACCTTGCCGCACTTTCACTTTCCTTTCACACGCAGTCAATATCGCTCTTGCCGACCGCCGTTATGACGCTTGTTTGCTTATCTATTTTCGATGATAGTCCTTTTCCCCAATGGCTAATATAAGCATGCTTGATCGATCTTAACCCGGTACCAGGGCTGTTGGTACTTTCATGGTGCAATCGAAAACGCAGTAACATCAAAGTATAGACCCCGTGACAGTGTTACATAATGGCATAATGGCAGTGTATTATATATATACTGTATGGTATACAGTATTCAGCGATGCATCGTACAGAGTGATGATAGGCACTGCATGTTGTCATATTCGCCATGTAAATAGAATTATAATATCTATTTTCCGGACGAGGCTAAGGTATAGTTTTTTTTCAAAATATTATTACCAAAGTTCTATTTCGTTTGGATGAGCAGAAATGTTTGTTCTAAATGGCTATCTCTCATCAATGAGATTCTCTAGCTCTCACTTCCGTCTTAAATAAAGCATAAACATAATGATGGAATTGCTCTTTCCATCTTCAGCATTGTCATGTGAAGATTTTCTTTTAAAATACTGATTTTACCAGCTGTAAGCCAATACCTTTGGAGGTAAGACGGTATACTTTTGAAAAACTATTTGATTTCTCTCTTCGTAAATAATCATCATCAACAAAGTTGGTGCGAACGCTCGAAATCTGGCTCTTTATTTCTGTTACTATTGTGAAGTGATTTCCCGCTGAAACTATTAAGGCACAGGGCTGCTTTTCTGAGCTGTAAAAAATTAACGAAGCACATCACAATTTTCTGGCCACAAGGCACTAAATTAATCTCTATTAGAATCGTTATACATATCCCTTGATTCCACTTCAGATATTTTTCTTCGACCATTATGTTCCACGCTGAAACACGAGCTACCCAATGTTTTTCATGGAAGGCGTTTTGCGTTGCTGTGAGTCATCAGTAGGATTTTCTACCTCGATTAATGACTGCAAAATGTTACTGTTTTTTGAGCTTCTGATTATTTTTGGCCAGAAACCTTTGAATCATTCTCAGTAATTTCGGACCCCGTCACGGTAACGCACACAAAACAATGAAACGGTGCATTCATAGGGCAGGCAAAGCTAGGCCGTGTAGAGATATTGAATTGTTGCTTTATAAGCTTTTATTCCACTAAAATTCATCCTTGGTGAATAAACTCTAGTACTTAGCTTTTAATGCAAAGATACGCTAAGCATTCTTGACATTTTTCAAATACACACCACGTAATAGAGAAACATTTTCATGAAATCGCTTCATTTTTAGAATTGAAATTATTGAAGCCTATTACCTCAATTTGCTTTCAATAAACATCGGGCATTGAATAAAATAAATATTCTAAGAAGGGAAATACAGAATCCTAAGGAAACACGGACACGAAAAAAGTCTGACAGAACGGAAGCGGAAAAACAGAAAACCAATTCAATGCCTTTTCTGTGCATTTTGATAAACCAAGATCTTAGCACTCTATGGTGAAAACGAGTTTATGCCACAAAACGAAAACGTGCCACAAAATTTCTTTTCACGGAAAAAACATTTTCCGTAGGTCAATGTGTGGCCCTCTTTTTGACTCGTCAGCGGCCTTTGTTTACCATTTTCTAAATTCTTTTAGAAAATGGTAAACAAATTCTTTTAGAAAAGGAATTTAGATAAAAATGGTCACTGGTTTGGAACTAGAGCTTATCTATAAAATGACTAGAGAAAGTATTTCCGAGAACAAAGGAATGGACGTTTGAAAAGTTTACTTGGCAATTGTATAAAATGTCTCATGCTGCGGGATATCTGCGAGTATAATTCATCGTGCTCGTGGGCTATATAAGGGCCTTTAACAGGCCGAATTTGGCTCTTCTGGCTAATTTTAATTAATTTCAACTTTATGCGGAATGGCTGATCAATTACACAGGTCGCACTTCATTAATTTCCTTAGATACTGTGTTCAACACAGTCAGCTGTCATTGCTCGATTGGGGAATTTTGGGGATTGGGGAATGCCTTTTTTTCTGTGGTTGTTTATTTATATTATCCCGCGAGAATAATCTAAACGAGAAATTCTACTGATATGTTTAAAGAACTAGATGAGATAAAATTTTCTGTTTTCTTTCGAGTATGTATAAGGTAATATCTCAACGGTGCATCCCAACTTATTGTTTTCGTCCGGCTTACAAAGGAGAATCCGGAGGAATAATTTTTACGACCCAACGAACATCTAGAAAGAATCTTTCAAAATAAATTTGAAGGTTGGCATTCGAGTTACAACCTTAAATACTGTTTTCCAGTCATTTGTGTCCTATTTCGGAGCACTTTCGAGAAATGGCCGTAGAAGAATACAAAGAAACATATCACTAATACTTCCAAGTTATCGCAAGAGTTATGACCGCTGTAACCATTCAAATAAACCAACGGCGTCCTTTATATTCTGCCGCTATAACATAGACAAATACATTCCAGTATTTGGAATTGCTTCATTATTGCTAGATTCAGAAATGATTTATTAGATAAATTAAATTAATGTGGAATGAGATAAAACCAATGATTCTTTACTCGGCGATCCTCTCTTTATCAGTTTTGAATTTATCCCTCAAAATAAATTAAAATTTAATAGGAGGAATTATTGTACAGCATCTTCCGAGAACGATTGCTATATTTTAATCGGTTACTTTCGTTTCAGAATCATTTTAATGATTAGCTGTCGGTAAAGCTTAAGATATCTGACCAGACATGACTTATTTTACTTTCTGATAGACGATAAAAATATAGATCATAATTACGTCTTTATAAATTAAATCACTTATATTACAATAGTAATAATACTTCATATTTACTAAAATCCTTGCTAAAATCAAGTCGACTGATGGATTTTTTTTTTCCTAAAGAACAGATAAGGCGGGAAAGTAGTAACGGAAGTGGTTGAAACGAATGGGTACTCCAAGTAATGTAGTATTGGAAAACAACAGTAATCAAAAATACAGGTGTATACTTGAGAAAATGCATCATCTTTTCATTGACACGTTAAAAACCGCATCATTTAGCTGACATAAGATAATATGATGCTGGCAGTAGTGTTGCTGAATAATAGTTATTGGTAGCTGTAGCTAAAACAGGAAGTAACCGATGAGTTCGAAGGCCCCGTCCGCCCGGCGTCATCCAGTGGTTGCGAGGGTGGAAATTAAGCGTATGTGTACGCTGGCGTTGTTTCATTGATTCCTCGGAGATATTACGTATAGTCTGAACTGTCTGAGGGTACAACAGTACAATATAATCAGTTTATCGCTCTAGTGAACAGGTTTGACGGGATCAATCAGCAATAATAGTGTTGGACGCAAGATACAGAAAACACGTGCATCACATTAGCTAGCAACTTAATATAAATAACATCCTTAGAAACATATTTACAAGCCTAAGTCTCAAAGTCCATTTTACGATCAATTTACTTCAGAATGTGATGTTCGATAATCCCGCCATTTGTCTCGACACCCTCCGGCATTTCGACGCCGATGGAATAACCAGAAAAACTGATCTTTATCCAGGCAGCATTTGTTAAATGAAGCTACGTATTGATCCGTAGATAAATATATGCATCTTGACCCTTTCGCGTTCCTAAGAGGCTGAAAAAGAGTTCATTCTCATAGAAATCGATTTATTTATTATTTTCGGCTTACTACCTATCTGTTGGATCTAGGTCGCCTAGACGCAGCGTCTACGACGCTCGATGTTGTCTCCATCTATCCATCTAAACCTGAACTACTATTCTACTGGGGACAAGTTTTCCCTTTCGTTACACTAGTTTTGGAAATACCGAGTTGTTGTCGGCCTCGCGTCAGCCGACCTTCGAGAGGCATAACATTCCTTCCTTACCGGAGCCTTCGAACACTGAAATTCAGGCTAAAATTAAAATGATTCCTATTTATATACTTTGAGACATATGAGTGAGTTGATTTGACTATCAGAAAGGAAGGGACGATACTTTGGGTAAGTGGGATCTCATCTTGGTTACCTGGAAAATATGGTGCGGAAAATAAAAGAAAGAAATTCGGAAATGAGTTTTCTTCATAATTTTCTCTGGAGATCTGTAACTATCATAAACATTAGCAATAGCATAGGCAGAGTTGCATACTTCCCGTCTGGAAAACAGTAAGCATGATTCTGTAGAGATACATTCGTAAGGAAGAGATTAAAATAGCTGCAGAAGATTTGCTGAAACTCTGATATGCATATGAGAGATCGCTAAGATTTACATTCATTCCCCACGAGCCGCCAGTGGCGTTTGGCAGGGCTAAAGAAAGCAAAGATTGTATTGTCGAGAAGAAAAAACTAAAGGGATGAATGGAGAAATTTGGTAGTAGTAATAGTAGTAATGTTAAAAGTGACGCTGAAGCTGAAGTCACTTCGCACGTATGGAATCGAACCCGGGATCGTTCTCACCGAAAGCGAAAGCCAACGTCAAATAGGTTTGTGACCAAAACACAGAATTACTTCCCGGTAAACACGATTTTTTCCCTCATTTTATGATTCAAATTTTATACATGCCATTTCCAGACATCTCTGTCCAATATTTTCAAACGCTTTCTTTGCAAAACAACAATTTTGCTGCAGGCAGTATAATATATTTTATACAATGATTTAACAGACGCTGAAACTGCGAAACCTGCGAAGTATAGGCTTGTAACAATAGCGAGTGAAACAGTAATCTCCTTCCTCTGATTAATACCACACAAACCATCTTAATATGCTTTCTTTCCTTTCCGATGAATCTTAGAATTTACGCCTGGGCGACCAATGTAAATATTTCTAGTTCATTTTAGAATAAAACCGCAACATCTACAAACAATGCACGTGGAGAGGAAACTTATGCGATTTTAAGAGCGCTTAATCTATTCTTACTTGAAACTTCACTCTTATCGTAAGATTATGTTATTTTCCGCATATCCTCCGCTTCTAAGAGCCAATAAGCGTCATAATACGGTACTGAACTCGATATCAATAATATTACACTTGTATTTGAAAAATTACAGCAATATCGACCTACTGATGATTCTTTATATTATCAAGCTATTTTTAATCGAGAATACTTATATATAGTTAACATGCGTTTAATTCAGAGGCTTTTGAGTTATAAAAATGCCTTACTATTTACTGAATTTCAACATATCTAAATATGCAACATTGGTTATGTGTACTTTCTTGTCAAGCTAACGAGAGGCAATTCATTTATTAAATCTTATTAATCATTCTTGGATTTAAACTTCAATCTTTAATTCAAATCTCCAATACTACCATCGCCTTCAAAATTTACCTCTTTTACAGTCATCCGTCATAAATAAAATCTGTTCATCGAGTTTCATTTGCGCAAGTTACAACAGAAAAGCAAATTTTGGCCACAGAAGAACGTACGTAGGTTAACTTCAGTCTTCCACACCTGAAAGGTTCATATAATCGAACTCTATAGCGTGGAAATCGATTCAATTCATCTTAACCCTAACTAACGAGCTTTTAATTGAACAAAAATCCGAAAAGAGCAAAGCAGGTGCAAAGTTTTGAAATCATTCGAAAGATATCGACGGCGATAAATCATTATAAATCGCGGGAGTTGGATATGAATAGTTCAGTATGTGATACTTTTAAAGAAGAAAACACTCTTTCGTGTATACTTAAGGCTGTCTGCCGTATTTCTTTAAGGAATTTTAACTGCGCCGGTAAAGCGGGAAACGGCTGCCCCTGAAGTTAGGCAAACCTATCTCCGGCGTCGGCGATTTCCGGCCTGTTGCGACTTCAACCATTAAAACAAGCGATAATGGGGGAATCGGGAAAAGTTTCCCAAATAAAAGTGGCCTATTTTGTATAGAAATGCCACAGAACCTGCCCTTAATAGGTGAGCCAAAAAGAACTCTTCCTCTATTTGAGGAACTCGTATTTTCTACTATTCTTCGGACTAACAGAAATCCGTTTCGATGAGCCTTTTGATCACTCAGTGGTAGAATATAGAATTTAGAAATAAAATAACTAAATTCGAGTATTATCAAAAAGTGTTTCCATAGTTATTATACTGATTCTTCGATTTTCTACGTGAAACGGTGAGGAACTAATTTGTTCTGGCGACACCGACTAATGAGTTACTTAAGTTGAGATATCGCTTAAAAACTTATTGCTTCTCCCTAATTTATTATACTACCGCTATGTACTCCTATGTTTGTTTATATATACTCAGGGCCATCCCGAGACGCGGGCTAGACAGACGGTCGCCCAGGGCGCCGAAGTGTGGGGGGCGTATGACGTTAGTCCAAGGTGTTTATGATGCGCAGATACGTGTATAAGCTTTTCAAAAACAAATAACAATTTGTGGGAGATTCTCACTGCATAGATGAATTCCAGGTTAATAATTTTCTTTAGTGCTGACACTTTATTCATAACATAAGTAATTCAGGCAATAATACATATTATGCGCATTAGGAAGTTTTCTGGTGTTTTTTGATTGATTTCGAATAAAAAGTTTAGCAAATTAAACGATCGCAAGCAATTATCATCGTCGATTCCTACAATGCGTTCGTGTGCATTCCAGCAATCAATCTAATTTCTTGATTTGAACATCAAAGTAAAAATAGTTAGAGTAACAATAAGAAATTTTATAAATAAATATTATTGTAGACATTAATTTCAATGAATATCAAAAATTTATCTGGTTTTTAACTATTTCCCTAACGCATCCGAGATTTCTCGTGGAAGAGTGGTTTAAAATCCACTCACGCCGGAGATATCTCGTGTTTAGGATTTTCTGCTTTTATGACAAACTTTTACAGTAAAAAGAAATCTCAGTTAAGCAGTCGAGCATATTGAGCTTGTCTAGCATGATTTCTTTTATCTGCGTTCCGTTTGAACGCTTGTATTGTTTTACCTAAAAAGCTAATACACCATAAACAGGTTTAAAGTTAAGGAAATAAAAAAGTGAAACATAATACTGAATAGCTATCCAAGGGAAAAAGACTTTCTTTCCGTTCTTAGTTAAGTTTAAGAACAAAAATTAAGAAAAAAACTACTTTTTCCAAGTCCAACTTATTCAAAAAAATTGACAGGGAAGGGGTTAAAAGAATTCCAGAATCCATCTACAATGTTATGTATGTGTACATTGCTGTTGGTTTCTAGAGTTCTTTTAAACTGCAACTAACTTGACTAACAGTGGAACCTTCTATTTTTCAGAAAGTTTATCTCTTGAAAAAGTAGGTTTTTTAATCACTGTTTATCGAGTATCTATACGGAAGTGACCAAGTGATTCCCAGCCCTAATAATAATAGGGGCACTAATATTCCTAGTCCGGCCCTGTAAGCGACATAAAAAGTATATCATAATGCGTTGCGCCTGGCAAAAGAAATAACACCGTTGAAATATTACTTAAGAATCACAACTCAAAGAATTTTAGACGATGGAAGATAGTGAGCACAGCTAACAATAAACGTAGCTAATATGTAGAAATTCAAAAGGAACAGTGGCGAACGAAAAAGACGTATACACACAGCGTACCCAATTCAGACGATTTGAAAAATTAATTCAGATTTGTGCGGATAGGACCAGATGGAAATATATACTTAAGCTTCGAACAATGAATTTTAGTAAAAACTAACATTAGTTCCTTTGGCAGAGAGCAGTTAATTAGTGATAATTAATTTAATTACTCAGTGAGCGAAAATTTATTAACGAAATATTATCGCTGACTTACCTACAAAAAAGGAAATGTTGATTTTTCTCGCAAATATTATTATAACATAATTATGTACTTCTTAATAATTTAATGTTCAAACGAAATTACGAATTTTATGATTAATTTATTTGTTATACTATTTAATATTACAAATGCATCTGAGTGCAAATCCAATGTTCATACAATGCACTAAATTTAAAATTCTTTTATGTTTAACTTTTGTCGACAAAAATATATTTGTTCTGATATAAATATATTGTATACGTTAATAACTTTTGTAGTTTTTAATATAATTTACGTAATCTAATAATACAATATATCTGTTACTTTCTTTCACACTTTTCTATAACGTTTACAAAATTTTTCACACCCCCCTTCTCTTCGTGGGTGTTTTTCTGTTTTGGAAACGTTTCTTCTGTGATCAAAAATATAAGAGTTTTCCTCCGCAGCACTATTCTTTCTTTCAATCTTTTATTTCCATTGCCGCCGTATCTTAATTTTTTAATTGCTATTTATCATTTTAATTGTTAAAAATCTGTATATATTCTAGCTTAAAATCTTATATAATTTTATGCATTCGGACTTTTGTATTAAATTATGACAAAGGTTAAATGGTTGATAGCACTTACTAGTCCCAATGTCTCCCGATGAAGACGTTTGTATTGTATTCTATTGTATATTTAAAAAACCGACGCTGAAAGACGAATTTGTGGAAAGACACCACCAAACAATAAGATTTAGTAATTCTCCAAAGAATATTTAATGGACGACCGGTTTCCCAGGCGTACTTGAATCTTCAGGTGATGTCCCTTCAAGTGACTTGAAAATGCAAGCGTACTTGCAAAGCCGATCGTGGATCAAATATTCTGACGAAAAGTATTCTCTTATTATTTTGGGTCTTATTAGTACTAAGTCTTATCATTTACAAGCTTTTCCCGTACAAGAAAGTATCTTACTAGCCCAGGTTGGAAACCCCTACCTTACAGAGTACCTGGCGAAAACCATTTGCATCCTTCAACGGAGTAGCCTCTAATTTCCCCTTCTAGCTCAAACCCGAAGCTCCTAATTTCCTGTGAATTCTGTAAATTATATAACGGAGAAATGAAAATATCCGATTAACTATAAAAAACAGGATTCCTTATCAAATAAGGCAGAAAATTGTACGCATGCTCAATGGACTTGGAAACCCGAGACTATTTTTCGAACTTTTAGCAAGGTTGACGTCAAAAAAATACTGTTCTACTAGTTCAGATACCTTATTCGCTTGCCATTCCATAGAGGAAGGAAGAGAAGTTTATTGATGCTGTTGTTTATTGATGTATTGATGTGTGACCTGAGTTTACTTTTATGTTTACGCTACTCTCAAGTGGTTTCCTGTACATTGCGACCTTTGGCAACCTGGCCTTCGGAAGCCTATTTTCGTAGTGCAAGAAAGAACTAAAAATGCTTTTACTTATTAATCGGGTGTTACAATACTCAGGATTTCTCTTATTTTCCACAAAATACGAAATGGGCTCGGGGATACATGCATCACGAATTAAATATATACTCTTCCGAATCCCTAAAACAATCATTTTGAGAATTTTCGCGCAGATAACTCTTTTCTATTCAATACATCTGTTCGATCGCGTAAAATTGCGATCACTCTTATAAAATTTAAGGAATAAAACTCGAAGATATGTAATCTAATTACCTTAGTTTATCACTAAGATAGTTACAGTATCTAACTACCTTCGTTTCACTCAACCACAAAACCCTCAAATGCTTCAGGACGCAGGATGGGAATCTTTAGAAGATAGAGGGCATAAATAAAGGATAAATTTACTTAATAAATTTAGAGAAAGCACGTTCACAGATGATGTAGCTGACATAATGCGTCCCCCATGTTATATAGGCCGTTCTGATACAGCGAGGAAAATCAGAGAAATAGATGCTAGAACAAGTCTTTTCAAAAATTCATTTTTTCCGTGAACGATTCGCGAAACTAATCGATTAGTGAAGTAGAGTCATGGTGCTTACACCCCCTGCCACACGCCGAAAGGCGGCTTGCAGGGTACTTATGTAGATGTAGATGTAGAACCTTTGTCTAAATTGGTTAAGGCTCGAGTTCAAACGATTTGCTTATTAATGAAAATCGAGAAAGGATGAAAAATAGCCGATATTGATGCGCTTTTAAAAACATTAATTTGTCATATTCTCAAACGATCGTTACTTTCGTCATTCAATGAGAACGGAAAGTAAAATGTGGAGGCAAGCTTCAAATATACTACATCTAATTAAAAATACAGTCCCTCACGCGCATGACTGTTAGACTATGTATCAGGATGAAGGAGTTATTTAATTCTTACGCAAGACGGCAGTGTTAGCATGAAAGTACCGATAAGCAATTGTATAGGTGTATTTAACTTTTGTAAACATCGTAAAGGAAAATTTAATCGTTATAGTCGTACAAAGGTTAACCTGTTCTGATAATTCATGAAAATTTAATTATTTAGCTAGCCGGATACGGCGGGGCAACATGTCAATTTCGTGAAAATCCTCAAAATTTAGAGTTCCCATGAATTCTGATAAAGCGGTACTCAAGGTTAGTTTGCCGAAATCCTTCTCTGCTTTTGCTGAACCAAAAATAAGAGACGGGAACTAAAATGACTAACGTTTCGTCCATCAAAAATATAAATTGATTTCATATAAAATAAATGGAGGCTGAAAATATGCCCAAATACCTCGTGTTTGCGACTGCAGACGCTGTTCTTGAGGTAGAGGTGTGGAATAAGGTAGAAAACTCTGACGTGCATTTCTTTGAAGCGCTAGATTCTGCCATGGTCTCCATTTCTAGTCAAAGTAAAGAAACTGGACTGTCAATCAATCCGAATTAGTTTTTTGTTTTAATTTCGATATTAAATTAGCAATGAATGATCTCTTTATTAAGGCGAGGTTAGGTCAAGTTGGCTTATCTGTCTTATTGCCTGATGGCTTATGCCTTGTACTATCCTCAATTGTTAATATATAAGTTAAATTTAATTTTTATAATAGAATACAACAACCAAAAAATATTGGATTTGTAGTAATAGTAGCTAAAATGATACTGGTTGTTAAAAAATGTCGACCTTACGTCGATTTCTTACCTCGATGATTAATGACAATAAGATGCTTAAACCTAACACTCTCCAGATTAGACATTGATCCTTCTCAAAAGCCTCTTCAAGAAATAAAGCCCAACTGCATTCTTGTAGTCAAAATTGAAAGCTAACAATTTCTACACTGCCTAAGACTGGGAAATATTAGCTATTTTTACTCGAATTTAACCAGTACGTTATGAATTCGAACTTAATTAAATGGTATACTGGAATTCTGCATCCTTCCATACGTTGAATGGAGCTCCGAATTTATAAAGAAAGGGATGGGTGGGACCATCGGCGGAATAAATTAAATCGTAAATACGATCATATGTGCGGAGTTGGAGATTAAGTTCAGCTGAAATCTTAATTTCAAACAGTGAGAAGTTAAAGCACATTCCTCCGTGAACAATTCGCCGATCGCCTTACGACAGTTCGGAGGCACACCGACGACGACAATAACACATGTTGCGTAGTTGCTCACCGACGCCTTATGACGTCATTTACTCATACGAATCAATAATCAGCTGCAGTATGAGCTCCGCAGTGGCTCGTACAAAGATATCGCTACATAACAAAAATTCCTGCGTGTTACTGTCTTCCTAAAACCGCGATTTGGTCCTTTCAGTTCACAAACGACAGAATATGAGCATCGTTCAGAATCCTCCTTCTCATCTCCGATTTCTACCACTGCGTTGAAACGCAAAACTGAAAATCATACACGATTCTAAGGAAAACTATGCCTTCTATAGAATCACATGGAACTAAGAAGCAACCATGGTTTCATCATCAGACAAAGAAAATCGAAAATTAACGAAATACGTAAGCAAG
This sequence comes from Ladona fulva, assembly GCA_000376725.2. Classification (NCBI taxonomy): domain Eukaryota; kingdom Metazoa; phylum Arthropoda; class Insecta; order Odonata; family Libellulidae; genus Ladona; species Ladona fulva. The sequence continues at coordinate 687,461 of KZ308181.1, read as the reverse complement.
GAAGTGAAAGAAAAGTAATACGGTTATACATGAATGGTTTGCAATTTAAGCAAAGATTAGGACACTTGAAATGTGAAAAAGTAGTAAAGAAGTAGGCAAGGGTGGAGAAGGGGTGGGAATGAAATGGAAGTTATGGAGGAGGGGGTTTTCGAAAAATATGGAGGCAGTTTTGATGTTTGACTTGTTGAAGAATAGAAGAGGGAGAGGATGTACAACAACATATTCATTGTCATTTGCTGAATGCATTTTGAGAACATTTAACAATTTCAAGCTGTTATAGGGTATCCAATATTGGTTCTTTAGTCATAATATAGCAAAATGGCAAATCAAAGTTATTGGAGGGATCACAATTACGTGTTAAACGATGTGTAATTTTTGGAAACGTTCTCATTAGGACCGAGATGTTTTTTTCTTAATTCATTTTAATTACTTGGTGTCGTCGTATTTTAGCACATAGGAGGTATTGTAGTAGTAGTAGTAGTAGTAGCATTATGCGACCCCCCTGCTACTTTGGCCGATCTGATAATGAGCGCAAGATAAGGGAAATAGATGCTAGGACAAGTCGTTTTAGGGACTCTTTCTTTCCGCGAACGATACGCGATAATAACAAAATAAGGAAATAGCGCGAGCATCCGGTGTTAACACCCCCTGCCACACGCCGAAAGGCGGCTTGTAGGGTATTGATGTAGATGTAGATGTAGTAGTAGTAGTGTTGTTGAAAGTACTTCGACAGCTTAGGTAATTTCGCACGTAGGTCCCCACCGGGAACCGAACACGGGACCTCTTTAATTGAAGTCGAACGCGTTGCCCACTAGGCCATCGAGAGCCCTAGGAGGTGTTCTAATAAGAAGTGAAATAATCTCATTTTTCATGTATCGCCATATATATAACATTTTTCTATTCAACCTCTCACTCAGTTAATATATTTTATCCATTACATTCCCATTTGATCCCGGTGGGAGCCTATGTGCGAAATGACCTAAACTGTCGAAGCACTTTTAAAAATACTACTACTACTACATTCCCATTTGGAAATCACTTTTTAACCCTGAAGCTAAAACTGAAAGCGTATTATTATCTTATAATATGTATATTGTTTGGGAAACCTTACAAATGATAAATATAAATCATAATATTTGATCAATTATTTAGAATCATCTTAAAAACGAGTAATATCAGATCTATAATTTCTTACATCTTGATTCAGCCTTTGATTTTATCGTCTCTAAGTTCTAATTCTTCGGAGAAATCAGATATCAAGACTGTATTTGTAAGCTTCATTGCTTCCTTTCAATAACTCGAAAAGAGATAAATGCACACCGAAGTTGGTCAAATACTCAAAGAACTTTTCCGGTGACGGCGATGACCTCAAAAAATGGATGCCTGTTTACACATATGGGTTGTTAACTTAAATGATATTCTCTTTTGGGTTGTGTGAGCTAGTTCCCTCATTCATTCCCTATATTTCTCCACACTGGGTTCCTAAATATCCAAGTGGGCCGCGCGTTCGCCCTCGGTGAAAGCAGTCCCAGGCTCTATTCCCGGTGCGGGGACCACAGCTAACAAAATTCATATAGCAGCTATCTGAAATAAGAGGTAGCGGGTCCGGTCTAGAACCCCCAATACGGCGGCGTGGGAGTCGATGCCCTGACCACGTGTGACCCTCGGTGAATGCCACCTGGCGAGGGCACATCCCTCGGAAGGGATGACGCGCTACGGACTTCGATCCTCCACACTTCAACTTCCCTCGCTCTTTATTCGCTTCCTACACATTCATACATTTCTACGTGCAATAGTCTTCATTCCTCAGACTGTTTATGTCCCCAACCCAACGTTTCTAGGGTCCAGAGATTGTTATTGTACACACCATTCGGTGAAAAGACGAGAGCAACCGATTGCTGCCATACAAGGAATTCTCTGATCTGGAGATACCAGCTTTCAAAGGATTTTATGACTCTAATCGATGTATTATTGAGAAAAAGTGTCGCTTGTGGTACATAATACGGTAGTTATGGCAGTCATTGTGTCTTCACCTCTCGCAGTATAGGCACGTGTACGATTGATACCGGTTACTAAGAAAAGCGCGCCGCTCTATTTGTCTGCTTATCGCATCACATAGCACTCAAGTCTTCTTGAGTAATCAGAAATACTAGAGATAAACAATATAGCTACGTCAACGCAAGGTGTTTTAAAATTTTCTCTAGTAATACTAAAAAGTACAAAACCCGTATTCCTCCACTAAAAAATGTTTCCTTCATTCTCCACTAGATTAAAATTTAGATTTATACTCCGCTAGCCGCCAGTAGCGTATGGCGGGGTTGTATTATCACCAACCTCCCTCACCTTACCCCGCTAGATTCTTTAATGTTCTGCGGGAAGAACGACCGGAAGTAACTATCTGTTTTAGTGATTAATTCCTTTTAACGCTTTTTCGATTCTTCTAGGAGGTCGAGCTCGTTTTTACAGGAATATCATTGCCGTTTACTACGTCTAAAATTTCTGAACAGATGAATTTTTCGAAAAGCTTCCGTCAATAATCTGATCTTATCACCTGGAGCGAATTCCACCCAAGGAATTTTAATCATAGGCGTAACGCTACTGTCGAATCTGAAATTATCGCTAACGAAACGGGCTCCTCCACCATCCCTTTTCCGAGGCCAGCCCTACTTCGTATGGGTCTGAAATCGCGCAGCAGTATTCGAGCCTAGCTCGAACAAGGGAAAAAACAGCCAATTCCTTTGATTCTCGATTTTTACCCCCACTGGGGCAGTTCTTTTTGAAGTTGATAATCTTATATTATTCAATTCGCATTCAAAGGAACTGCATACGGAATATAATCTTTGAACGATAAACTACTGCTAAGGTTACTCCTTGGTATTTATCGTGGAACAAGCTGAGTAAAAAATACAATATTCTGTGTAATTTATCCTAGACATTACCCTCTGATCATTCTACAGTATCCTGACTATATTCTACAAGTATTATAACTAAAATGATCCATCATCCGCTTGAAAATGATAGGAAGACTTCTGAAATTCATTTCTTTGCTTCCGAACCCGCATTTACTTTAGATATAATAAGAATTTTATCGACCAAATGTGCTTGTTTGACTCAGTCTTCGTGGAAATTATGAGCAGTCAAGAAAAGTTTTGATGACTCAGTTTCGGCCTTTAGAAGCCCATCTTATCCTGTTATACTACAAGATACAAGCAAGCGTCAAGAGCTCAAGCTCATAGATTGATACAAAGATGAAGGGAAAGCTATTAGTTGCTACTCAGGTTGAATGCTCTTGAGCAAGTCTTTCGGAATGTCGGCGGAATTAACACCTCCTCCTTTACAAATCCGGTGGCGCCCAACAATTTATAACATTTCTCTTTCGGGTCAGCCGCGAGTTTGGCCACGTGCGGAGATTCATATCTCCACGCCACTGACCCTCTGATTACCAACACTAAATTGCATAGTATAAATAAATGAATGGCCGAATTTAGAGGAAAGGAGAGCTTAGGCACGCAACATCAATTACACGACTATTTTTGACGAACGATTTCCGTAAGATTATACTATTATTATCACTATTACTGACAAACAAGCGGAATGGAATTCATTCGATATTTCCTTTATATTTTAAAATTGGATTTGAATGAAAAGATTTCATTAACGTTTTGTGTTTTTTTCTTCCATACAGGCGCCAGAGATGCATTTAAACCCAGCTGAGCAGGAGAACTTCACCATACGGCCGTTAAATAGCGCTGCTGTATAGAAGAGAATGGCGGGCGAATAGCGGGGATAAGCCACAAAGAAAAACCACGGTAAAGATGAAGAAAAACAAGTATATGTCTTGAAAATCCAAATGTCTTCTAATCACCAAATTTTAAATCCTTATCAAATATCAGTTAAAAAGAGATATGGGAGCTATAAAAATTACATAAATTACTCCAATTTGATTTGGGCCTCCGGATAGCCATGTTGGTAACGCCTTCGGTTTCGGTGAAAGCCGGGTTCGATTCCCGGTGAGGGCTCACATACGAAATTAGCTATCGAGGCACTTACTACTACTAAATTACTACTACTGCTCTAATTTAAAATAAATATTACCCGTGTGATTCTATCTGCTTTGCTTGAAAGAATGTTGCAAACTTAATATACTAAAAGAAGTAAACCTGGACGACATTCGTAAATGGAATGATTTCCCAGCTTTTGGATTGGAAACTTGCTACCCTTTTCCCCATTCCTGGAAAGGCGCAGCAACGAAATTGATTATATTACGAGGAGATTGTGAGACTAATTGGCTGATACAAGATATAAAACCTAACATGAAGGGCATGAAGTCAGTTACAAATTATATACCTTAGAAAAGTGTGATTTCCTGCCTTATTATGAAAGACATCGTTTCAAAATAGGAAACTTAAACCCACACATTTCATAACTAGGTAGTTTATACTGTGCCTTGCACGTCAAAACTTATTTATCATTACTTGAAATCGATTGAATACTGGAGTATTTATTCGCTGTATTATATAAGAAAAAAGAAAGATGAACCTTGAATTTAGCAGTAATGAAATATTTTAAGAAAAAATAAACAAAAACCAAATATGCTTCGCTTTTAGCTACATCTAAACCTACTTTTGGAAGTAATTATAGGACGATTTCGGTTCTGGTTATTCTAATTAAAATTATGTATTCAGAGGATTCATAAATTCTTGCCTCTATCCAAAAGAGAGTTTCACAAATCAAACATTCTTCTTTTCATCTTTCGTTTTCACCTTTGAGTAAGTCAATAGATTTACCCCTAAGTATTAGGAACGGATGTGTTTTTGGAAACGGAAACAGTGAAATTTTATCTTCCCGTAATTAAAACTTCGCAGCGGAAGCTGACCATGCAATTTTAAATCTAGATCTGTTGATTTAGAAACTAATTATATTCTCTAATAGGGCTATAGTTCATTCATTTGTATTTAAATTTTTGCGTACAAACAGTCAATCTCTCATCATCGATACAAAGATAATCGCGACGTCAGTGTGATGATATAATGAATGGCTTTTGTCAGGCAAACAGGATGTCATAGGTTATAGCTTTCTTCGAGTAGTAAATTCTTCAACGTTTCTAGAAACGGTTTAATATTCTAAACATCACAGAAATGTTTTCCTATTTCTAAAAATTATTTGAAATCTTCTCTTAGTAAAAAAGAATATTTTAAAAAATAAAAATTAAAACGAGAGATACCAATCACATTCACGAGAACCATAAAGCTTAATCAAATTTTTTTCAGCATTTATTATTATTTCTCAGGAATATCCTTGTTTATACTAAAATCATTATCGACTTCCGAAAAACATATTTCTTACTCGACTCATAAAACCCAAAATTTTTAATTTGTTATTATAAACTGAGATATGCTAAATACAATATTATATAAATAAAATACATTTATTTTACGTGACTTTTCTTTATTTCAGGACATACCGAAAAAAAGGTCGACAATTAAGGACGACGGCGCTACGCAGCGGGAAAATTGAAAACTAACGCAGCTTACCTTGCTTCCTAACATCCAATCCCAAATATTACGATATCATTCCTCATTAACGAGATTTGACATGCAGTGTAAGTAAATATGAGAAGATAAATGCAAGGCTCAAGTCCAAACTTACGCATACGAGAACGTCTAATTCTACAGTAGTACATGTATGCGTTGTTCCATTATTCATGTCACACTGTCACAAGTGATGAGTTTTGTTGATTGCAAGTTGACTTTACTATTAGAAACATTTAGAAGAAATTGGAGCGCATTTAAGTGTATCAATGGCTTCGTATATCAACTAATTCCAGATCATTAGTGAAACTAAGATCGGGCGCTCTTCTCCAGAGCCACAAGGATATTCTAATTTTCGAATATTCTAAAACAAGTATGTATAATAAAAGTTTGGAGGACATAAAAAATAAATTACAGTAAAAGGTACAGTACACCAGTAATGTAGCATGTTCGTTTTGTGTTAAATGGAGGGAATATTTAAACGGCTCGCTAGTACCGATTTCGTATTATCCCAACTAGTATCAAAGGGTGTATGAAGTAAGGATTTTAAGGACGTTAAGAAGGAGGAAAGGAGTTAATATGAAGAAAGTATGCCGTTGATTCGCATTGCCCTTTTAAGCCCTTCGGAATTTTTCGCGTCGCAAATTTTGGGACAATTTCATGATTTTCTGAAAAAATACTCCTTGAATTCCAACGGCTTATTGCAGTCGCTAGTAGTTAAAGGCTTGTAAAAAAGGATATTTAAAAGCTTACGAAATAAGAATGATTTAAAAATTCAGAATGGAAATATATTCTGAGTATCACCAGTATAATACTACACGTTGAGCAAATGACAACTAGATCAGCCTGGGAAACAGATACTCAGCAATAGAATTCTCATTCTGAGGATTTCGCAAATTACGCAACGCTTTACTATAATCACGCTCAATTGTACCAAGTCCTTGATATAAGAACTACCGATCTTCAGTTCCCTGCTAATTGGTTAGCTCCGTCAGGCATTCCCTTTCAAAATCGAGGATATGAGTACATATTCACACCCAAATTCTGATTAAAGTTAACTGTGTACATCGCTAACATTGCGACTAGGACAAAATGTTCAGTGAAGACATTTGGCATGGCGTCAATTCCGGCAGTGTCTACATCTTCATCGAACAAATCAATACTTCAGCCTTTTTTTTCCCTTCTTCGCGGCGAACCCTTACGGCAGCCTGTGAAAGCTTTATAAGAAACGAAAGAGTGACTCATCCGACGCTTCTTCAATTGTCAAAGTTATCACGCGATGAAAGCCAATCGATGCGAAGATTTAGACAGATTCGGATGTCGATGGAATCATTGATTCCATTTCTCGTAACTTCTCAAAATCGGAAGAAGCTTGGATGGCGTTTGCCCTTCCGCGCGATACTTGAACGATTTCTTGTGATCAAAACGTATTTGGAGCTGATTTCATCGGGAAAGAAAAGTGTTTTCATGAAAATTCGTGCATCCGCGCATTTAAAAAATGATATGCGCGGATGCATCAAACGTGTGCCAGCTACCACCAAGGTCTTAAGGGAATTTCTTTCCAAATTAGCAATTTAATGGCTCAGATAACAAAGAAAACTTTTCAGTTCTGGGAAGAGAGGTGAATACAATAATTATAAACTACTATAGCAGTGGACTGTAACGTAATAATCACTCATTAAACACTTTCACTAACCATCTACAAACGATCCAGAAAATATAATGTATTTCGAGTAAAACTTGTGGTATAATTTGTCTGTTTCTCTGTCATTTTAAAATCGAAGGAAGCCAATTTCTTCCACAAATTAAGATCTCAATTAATGGTCTTTAACATTCTTTGCGAGCGACCTAATATCTGATTCTTTTGGATCTCCCTATCAAACAGTATTCCAAGAAATGGAGCGTTATTGAAATTGATCGTTTATCTGAGATAATTCACAAATCATTCGAAACAGACCCTTTACATCCTAAAGGCTGAACTTCTTACCGTAAGTCAAAATTATCAACTTCATGGTTTGGGAGAAACACTATACGCATTCCAACCATTCTAATGCAGTATTATATTTCGGCTTTAAAAAATTCGTCACATTTCCATTCATTTCTTAAAATTAGCAAAGTGTTCTTTATGGCAATTTCAATTTTTGACGAAGGTAACATTGACCAAAAATCTCACAGACGAAAAAGAAGTCGAAAAATATGTATCTTAAAATTGCTAACACAACCGACTGAGTAGGGCGATCGCTGTGTCCCTGAAGTATATTTTCCGTGAGCCTGTACTAAATCGCGAGGAAAAATCAAACGACTCAACTGAAAATTTGAATATAATCAATAAACAAAGATAAGGTATTGTTCAAAACTTTTGCGACCAGTATATGGATTTCCGTTGAGTTGACTCTCTTCTATCGGAATACGAACAAGTGCATCTTGCTGTGAATTCCTTCGTATCACGCTTTTATCCGATACTTCAAGCATGACATCTTGTCACTGAGAATGCTAACATTAAAAATATAAAGAAGTATCTATCAGTAAAAAAAACTGACCGGTGTCGTTTTATTTTTCAATTTTTTTAGTATTACGTCACTGTGAGAAATTGCCGGACGTTCCAACCTTATTCAACGCAATAGTAAGCAAAATAAGAAGGTAATAATAAGGGTTGGATTTGATGAGAATAATAATATTTCAAAACTGAATGAAACAACTCTGAACTTCAAAATTCAGAGCAATCGTGTAAATAGTACCTATGAATAGCAACCGCAACAACGCTAATTTTCAGATCCTTAGCTCAATTAAGAGAGAAGTTAATCAGATTCAATAAATGTAATTACTGTGTACAATATTTTCAAATAAATTTTATTTTAATCCAATACTCTGTAACCAATGGTGGCTGATACGCCACTTCTAATCTCGCACGAATGCGAATCCAACGTACGCAAGGATATTTTTATAGTGCGAAAGATTTCACGAACAGTTCGCCTAAGTATTGGCGATTGTGAAAACCTATTGGACTACGTTATATCGTGCTGTTAAGATCTCTCTTCGCTCAAGGGCTTTCGAAAAAAAGAAAAGAATTCAAACAAAAACACGAAATCACTACGGAAAAGCAATGTTGAAAATCAAATCAAGTGGATATGCCCTCCGTTGTATACTGCATTAAAATCAAGAGCGCGGTTCCTATTATTTCCAATAGAAGTTCTTTGAAAAGTGCATGAGATGCTGTGTGTATCCCTTCCGCAAATGAACCGGTCGAGAATCCATTTGTAAATAAATGAACTACTTGTGCTTACGTCGTAAGGATATTTAATCTTATCGATAATTTAATGTACGCATTTCTTTATTTATTGTTTCATGAACGTTATTTCGGTATGGCGTTTTCGGTATACAACACAATCTACCTCATTAGTAATACTCAGGGATATGACTTTTTAAGGATGAGAGTGGGTGACAAGCGGCGATACTCGGTGAACTAGAAACTTACGAAAAAAGACTTTAATAGAGTTGGGCTGAGACAACGTTTCTAGCGAAAGAGCCACTAAAATCAAGCGACTAAGCTTTTTATTGCGAATGTGACGTGTTACACAAATGACGACGATTGGGTTGGGCACCTCGTTTCGTTGATTTTTTGTCGGAATCGAGCAAAACGCGTTAATTTCTCAAACAAGCGATTTCTTTTCTGGATCTACTTGCAACATAACGACGTTGGGCATTTCTATTGAATTACAAATTGAATAAAATTATTATGATAAAAAATTGATGCGCGTTATATTCCTTCCATGATTTTAACTCGTGAAATCGATCAAGACTGAATTTTACAGTACAAATATTATTGATTTGTTGATATTGGTGTCGATTTGAATATCAATAAGCAAAATTCATTAAAGCGTTTCGTTTGGCGTTCCTCGTGAAAAACTAAACGAATGTATACCACTGAGAATAATGTTAAAATACTTGATGGTAAATGGGGAAAAGGAAAAAAGGTTCATTTAGTAAAGGTCTATCTTCAAAGTGACGCTCACTTCAAGATTCAAGTACACACTGTTACTTTTAATGCCGTCTACTGGAGAAAGCTACATTCCTACGATAACACAAAACTTTCCAAACATAATCCGTTTGCTTTTACTAATTTTAGGAGTTCTATCTTGTATACGTAATTCCAAAGTCTCCTCGATGAATATTAATGCACTTCTTCTTCGTTCGATCTTAGAATGATCAGTCAATATGGAAAGATATTTTTATAATAATGAGTTATAGCCAAGAATTCAGGCGTAAAAATTATAAGAGACGATGTTCGATAAATTCATTCCAGTTTCAAAATATGAAGTTCTGGCATTTGAAAGGTGTATTTTAAAAATAAAATATTCTATTTTCAATCAAAATCAGCTGTGGTTTACAGCTATTTCGTATTAAATAGTTATCATGATTCTTCTTTTCATGACATTAGTGATTACAATGAGCCGTTATATTGATGTGCTTTCAGCCCAAAATGAACAAAAAAAATGAGAAAATAGAATAAAATTATAAAAAGTCAAGTTCAGAAACAATTTTCTGATTTCATGACATTATATTCTCTCATATCAATTAAAATCTCACCAGCCATCGCATGATATAATCAAAAATCATCTCTAAACCACACAAGTAAACGGTTTGTATACGCATATTAAAATATATACCCGTTATTTTACGTTCAACTATTGCGGGAACTGTTTCAAAAGTTGATGTCAAATTTTTATTTCTTTCGACTTTCCCTCTCTGAAACTTTCCTAACAAATACTTTGTTCGTACTTTGTGTAAAAATATACGAAATTGTAAATATTTTTCAATTACTTCAAACCTTCAGATACCCTGTCTCAAAATTCCTTCTCGGTAACAAAGAATATTATACTTGAACAGTGGATTTGCTGGCTAAGATTTGGGTTGACATGAAAATATTTTATCCATAAGATTCATTGAGGGTAACAGTCGAAGACAAAAATGTACAACTGCAGAAACCTTTGTTCGAAAACAGATGAAGAATTGTAAAAATTGATAACTGGAAATTGTTTGTGATTTATAATGTCGCATGCAATAAGATATGTGCATGTGGCTCTTATACCGCTGCCTCTAGTCTTTCAAGGCTTATAAATACGATGATTTAACATTGGGCCAAAAGCCTGTATCAAGAGTCCCGCTGTCGAACCCTATGTCTCAGCAAAGGGTCACCCCTTCATTAGATTTAGCTGTTATGTATTCCAGTAGAGAGTTCTGGTTGTGATTGTTGGAATATGTGCTTCTGATTTCAATTCACAAGCACTTCTGTGTAAATTATGAAAGCCGTTTGATATTGTTTCTCGTAAGAATGTCTGATGAGTCATTTGGATAAGTGTTTTGGAATGTAAGCGATGAGATTATTGTTATGTGAGTGTTTGTTGAACTTGGAGTAATCTATATGAATCGAGGAAGTTGTAATTTGTTTGTATGATACCGCTGATGATCAGCGTTTGCTTGAAATGGTTGTATAAATTGAATGAAGGTCTATCTCCAGAACTGTAATATGTATATAAAAATATTTTGATTGTTGAATGACAATGAATAGAGCAGGGCAAGTTACTTAATGAGCTGTGAAGGAATATGGTTTCCATCAGGCTCAAGATAAATCTGTATATTACGAAGCAATAAAATGTATGGTATTCAAATAGCAAATAAATTATTGTATATCAGTTGTCTTTCTCATTATTTCTATCGAAAGTGATTTACACCCCAGCCACACTTGTTGTATTCGAAACCGGTCAGCTTTAGTTTCTTAAGATATTTAGAATAAAACTCGGTCATTTTAATTTTAATGTTTTTTTTTCATTTACAAGCACACTCACACACGCTATTTCTTTTCGCAGTTTTCTTAAGTCCGTTTTGCCTCACTTATTCACGAAGCTCCATACTATCCCATACTTGCATACATCTTTCTCTTCAAATTATTCGAAAAATATTTATTTTATTTTAATATTTACCTGATTGTCCTAAATCTATAACCGGGAAGTTTAAGAGAATATATCGTGTAATTTTTTTTTAAGCCTAGGCAAGAGCAAAGTAAAAGGGGAAGAGACATCAATCTCTCTAGAGAAAGAGACCGGGTTAAGTACTACGAAACGAAGACTAATAAGAAACTCTAATAAGGGGTAAAGAAATAATAAAAAGCAACAATAAAATGGGTTTATACCCAATGAAAAATGGAGTGAGAACATCGACGTCCGAGATATTAAAGTGAGAAACAAGAATAAGTGGGAAGAAAATATATTGAAGGGATTAATGAAAGGGAATGCGGAGGGATCAAGATGTAAGCGTAATGCATGGAAGAATGGAGAAAATAATGTGAAAGTTCGCTGTGAACAGACATTACGGTGATCAAATTATTGTTAGAGATACTCTTGAAGTAATATTTTCCTACTTATTTTACAGAAAACACATTCTCAGAACATAGACCACAGATTACGTTAAGATAACAATCTTCATGCAGGAGAATAGAGATCCTTAAAGGACAAAGAAAGATTACTTATTACAACCTTAATAGCTAATAAATAGCTATAGATGCAGCTGTTGAGACGAACTGGAACATGGGAAAAAATCGCCGAGACAGAAAACGCTAGCAAGTGGCTGATTCAAAGTGATTTAATGATTCAAAAAATCCAAAAGAATATCTTGAAGAAAGCTAAACTTTGCTCGCAGTAAAACCTCGCATGAGAGGAAAGTAAAGTGGTAGGGGGCAGATCAGATGAAGGGAACCTGAGGCCTTTTCGTCCCGGAAACAAATGCATGCAATTTAATAATTTTGTCCAACGATCTCGTTTATTAAATCGAATCAAAATAAAACGGAATAAAACTACATTTGTTTACTTAGCGATTATATTAATTTTTCTTCACACAGATTCCATGTTTAACTGTTTGGTTGCAGGCAATACGCCGCTCAAGGGACCACATTTATGTTTTTGTATGCAACCAAATGATACGATATTTTTCGGCCTTTCGATGATTATCAGTTTCCCGCACCTGAGCTAGACGAAAGATCTATGACAGGCGTCTCTACCCTTTGGTACGCGTAACCTCAGATTTAATAGGAGGCAAATAAGTATTATGCCATTGAAATATTCCAAAAGTAGTTATATTTACTTTTTTGTTGCAGTTCTATGAGAAATTTGAATGGACCGAGGAGAAACAGCAGACATGAAGTCGTATATCAGACTGGCTTCTCGCCAGGGCCGATCATTTCCGAAAGGGGACCAAGGTGCAAATTTCCATGGGTCCCTATCGGGGCCAGCCAAGAAGGGTTTCCGTGAATGCCTAGCATCCGGGGCACCATTTCTAAGGTGCCCCTTTCTTTAAAGGAACCTTACTGATATTGCAAAAGTCAAGCAACACATCTACAGAAAATTTTATTACGTTAAATATCATGCTTAATTTATAAGCTATTTCGTACCACAAAGGAATTGAAAGAGAAGAAGGTGCCCATATCGAACTCTTGCACCCAGGCCACCATGGTAGATTGCGGGACCCGCAATGGAGCCAGGACCTGGCTCCTTTCTCCGCTTCCTCTACCCATGCAACAAGCAGTGGTTAATAAAGCCTGATAATTGACAAAGTTACTTTGTGAAAATAAGGCCCTCTCAAACTGAAGCATCCACGGACCCCACCTCTTGTCCAGCCCTACTTCTCCCATACATTTATCTGTTGAAGCATAACAAACAAAGAAGCTATCAGGCATCCTTGTTTTACACCTCACTCTATCTAAGAACATTCACTTTGCTCACCTTTCACTATCCTCCAAACAAACATAGTAATCAAAATAAAATTATTAAGGTAATGCCTGATATCTCCTTTGTTTGATTCACTCCGTACCCCTGAAGATGCTCTCTTTGAGAGCGAAATACATATTGGGTATTTTTTTATGGTTTTGGTGTGGTATTTTGCTGTGTTTATTTTATATTAGTAAAAAAATTAAATAATTGCGAATTTAATGCAGCATTCACTAAACTAGCTCAGAGAAAGATGCAAAATTGGATCAATTTGGCAAGATTGCTCTAACTGGAGGCATTGCCAAGGGGGGTTATAGGGTTGAGTCCCCCCCATTGGAGCTGAAGAGTTCAACCATACAAGAGAGGGTATGATATCCTCACAGAGAAGCACCTAAAATATAAGACTAATATAACGGTAAACTAATTAAGACTACCATAGCTATGGCAAGAAGGAAGATAGAAACTTCTCAAAAGAAGTAACATGTAAGGATTTTAATATTGAATAAAGTTTAGGTTTGGATAGTCAAGCCATCAGTTGTTATGTCATATTAAGTCATACATATCAATTCATTAGAATATTAATAAGAAGTGTAAATTACAATTACGATAAAGTAGTCCAGATGTTACTTACTGGAACCACTGCTGGATCAGAGAAGCCAGAAATAAGTGGCAGACTGTAAGGAGTGTAAGCCATCAGGATCTGAGTTTACAATCATTGCAAATTTTCTTCAGAAGAAAGACATAGAAAAACAAGGAGAGAGGAATATAAAACATAGCAATTTTAAATTTCAAAATTTTGAGTTCTCACAATAATATCAGAATATTTCAATGACTAAATGGAAAATATAACAGAAAAACATTTAATGTCTGAGAAGAATTAATGGATCAAAATTTTAAAATTTCATACAAAAGTCACTATTGTAAGGGAGATACCTTCAAGCTTAAGGATTTTGGTAAAATTATGAAAGTTTGTTTACACTCTATTTAAACAATGAAAAATAACTAAACTTGTGAAACATCTTTGACCAGCCACCTTCCTGCAATAACTTTCTTTGGTTTAAATTACATCAATTGGTATTGAACTTTGTTGTAGAAGCAAATACATCGACCACAACTGATTTATAGATGATCCATTTCTTAAGAACATGAAATTAGAATTGAACAAGAGATTTCATCATCAATTCTTTTTGTTTTTGAAAAACTTCAAATTCAGCACCCTTGTTCTTCATGTTCAATGAATGTTACTAGATCTAACGCTAAACAGCTGTGGTCATTACATTTCCTTCTGTTAAAAAGCTATAATATAAACAAGCGATAGTATATTCTTTGAAATGCATTGATTGATTTGATGATCCTTGACAGTTAATTCTATCTGCTTGTGTAACTTTAGCATTTCACTTTTTAAATATTAATCAAACCTGTAACCCACGAGTTAAAATCACAAATTTAACTATCTATAAGATTGTTAGAACTTCTAGATATTCAATTGACATCATCACTAATCTAGTAAATAAATTTAATAGACCTTAAAATTAACTCAGGAATGATCATATGACAACAGTAACATGAGAAGGCTGCAATTTTTCCATCCTACATATCAAACAATCATCTTCCAAAGAACCATCTCAGGTAAATTTTCACCTTTAACGGAATAACAAGTGTGAAAAATAGAGACACAACTGGGACTCGAACCCAGGTCTCCCACTTTCCAGGCAGGTATTCTAACCACTGAACTACCGTGCTGCATCTCTCTCACACTGTTAAGGGAATGCCCATATTACTTACTTTATGTAACACAAGGATTTAAGTAATGTAACCACACTTGCCATTTGGTGTCCCATTAGCTTCTTCCCACATTTTATGGCTAATTCTTTAGGATGTTATATGCTATAGACAACATTCTTAATTATTTTATTATGGCTTTACAATCAAGCATTATCCCTTCTACTCCATTATAAACTACAAACATAATTAAATTAACTTTGGTTTTCAAAGATAACAACTTTTGTGCTTCTTGATAACTTGTAGTAGTAATACTAAAAGTGTTTTGACAGCAGAGGTCATTTTGCACGTGGGCCTCCACCAGGAATCAAACCTAGGACTGCTTTCACCAAAGTCAAACCTATTGCCCACTTGGCTATTCAGGAGCCCCACTGATAAATCTCTCAGTTAAGGATGCTAATTCATAAAATTAACTGAAATGAGAAATGCCTTTCTTATCATTCATACCTCAGAAGTTTTCATGTTACCACAGCCATGAAAAGGACAGAGACAAAATTAAAGTAAATATGCATATTCTTCAATACTGTATGCAAAGACAAATGAAAAACATTCTACAGCTCTGCTATGAACCACAACAGCTAAGGATCCTTTATGGAAAAACCTAATAGTNTCATAGCAAAATATGATAACATCTTTATAAACTAGAAAAAGCAAGTTAAATCTTCATTATTCCTGCCAGAACAAACTTTCTTCTATCATTTCCTCAGTTACTAATATCACTCAGCGAATATGTTGGAAAAGTTGTGAGATGATTATGCTCTAAATCAGCAAACCCTTGATCACATGCCCGGAAACATGACCAGTTTCAGCATTAATTGAGTGAGAAAATATTTCTGCATCATTTGCCTTGATTTGAAACTAAACAAATACTATAAATCCACTCCTATCTTTTTTAGAAGTCAAAACCTTCCCATTCATTACATTTCCACATTAAGACTTTATTCACAACAGCTTTCATGGCTTTCGTATACGATATATACAGAACAGCATAGTTTTAAGCCCCTTTTTTTCAGAAAAGGTGTTAATGTAATCTTTAATTATAGATATTCAATACAAGAAACCTTTCCATGTCTTCACCCTGGGGTAAAGGATGTGACATTTTCTATGCAGGCTTAGGTATTTCTAAATTATATATCTAGTCAATTTTACAAGACATGTTCAACAGAAAAAATCATCTCAATTAAGAATAAGAAAGGAAAGATGTTCAGGACGAACAAATTCTGGACACCAAAAATGAGAAAAAAGTAAACACCATAAACTTTTAATTTAAAAAATATGGAGAATGAGAAAATATAATTTAACTCATCAAATGATAACTACATCTTCTTCTCCTAACGAAGGTTTGCCTTTTCACTGTATTTTCAACCATTTCAATCTATCTCTTGCTAGTTCTTTCTCACATTTCCTTCTCTAAGTCTTTTCCTCAAAAATAATAAATAATTATTTATTGAGTCTGATCACATGATCAATTAGCTTTGACTTCACACATGCTATGGCATCCATTATTTTCCTTTCCTCAGCACTTTTTGGCAAGTTTTTCTTTCAGTCCAACTAGTTTAAGTAATTCATCTCCAGATCCCAATTTCAGCATCTAGTATTTCATCTTTTTCTTTCTTCCCCAGCATCACTTCCATTAGTAAGAACACCCGATCATTTAGTCTTCACTAACCTTTTCCTTGCATCCATGGGGAGGTTGTTACTCATCAGCAAACTCTTGTTTTTCAAGACTATTCTCTTTTTAATATTATTCAAAAATTTGTTCTTGTCCGTAATTCATCATCTAAAATAGCAAAATTATTTTGCTTTTTTTGCCTTCAAAAATTTAATCTTGATGTATGGATAAACAACATAGCTTTTGTTGAACTACCGTATTTTCCGGCGTATAAGACGACTGGGCGTATAAGACGACCCTCAACTTTTCCAGTTAAAATATAGAATTTGTGCTATACTCTCCGTATAAGACTACCCCTTTTCCAACGTACACTACCGGTAAATAAAAAAACATCAGATTTGATTTCAATATAGAAATTTTTAATTAAAATGCTTATGACATCATGGTACTTAGCATGAAGTGTTTGTTCAGTGCGGCCACCTCTCCTCCGTCCCTCTCTCCTCCTTGCTGCCATATTCCCGGCGTATAAGACGACCCCTGACTTTTAAGAAAGATATCAGGTGCTAGAAAGTCTTCTTATACGCCGGAAAATACGGTACCATTATTTTGGTTTCCTTATCATTAATTCAGGTATTATTTCTGGTGAGTTCCATTTGAAGCACATTTAACATGTGATGCATTTCTTTCTTAGAAAATGCTAGGGCTACAATGTTATTTTATTATTACAATGAATTTGTTTGTTGTTTTTCATAATTCCTTTTGTTTTAATTTTCCTTCCTTTTATTGTATCCATGAAACACAACTGGCAACTAGGGAGAGAGAGAGGGGGGGGGGGGGGGGGGGGGGGGGGGGGGGGGGGGGGGGTGCGGCAGCCTTTTCATATATCTGTTCTTTTCTTCCTCTTTTTTGGGCTTATTGATGTTTACTTCAGCATTTAGAATTTTAAAAGCTTCAGGATCATGCTTCTTTCTCTCATGTCTTATCATCCTTCTACCTGCATCTTTTTCATTTCCTATGTATTTTCCAATCAAGGGCTTTATTTAAGTAAGTGCGAAAGTTAAGCTGTCTAAAGACAGCTAATTAATAATTATGGCCAAAAGATTTTACAGAAGAAGTTACCATGGCAGTTAAAAGACTTGCATTAAACACACTTACTTGTCCACATTATATTTAAGATTTCTAATAATTAGATACATGATGAAAATTAATCAACAAAGATATTTCTTACCAACAGAGGTAATTTGTCGTAAATTATAAATAAGATCAACAATTATCATCATGAAATAAACTCATTATTTGATTGTAATATTGTTTTGAATTTTAATGGGATTCAACTGATTCATTAATGATTCCAAAGAAGAATATTTTCCAGAAAGTTATGAAATTAAACTGTATGACTCAGAAAAGTACACCCATAAATACTTGAAAGGATGGAAGGCCATTATAGTAATATTGTTAAAAGAACTTCCACAGTTGAGGTTATTTTGCACATTTGAGCTCTCACCCAGAATCAAACATGGGATCACTGCCACCAAAGGTGAACATACTACCTACTTGGCTATCTGGGAGCCATGGTGTTATGGAGTACCTGTCCTTCCCTACTGGATTATTTATGAAATACGGAATGACTAATAAAAAGAAATCAAAAAAGCTATTTTCAATTTTATAATGAAAGAATCAGAGCATAACAACAGCAGGAATGATTGAAAATCATGAGGTAAAAATATCACAGATAACTGAAAGTTCAAAAAAAGCATGGGGAAGAAAGTGGAAATATAGGGAGCAGGAAAAATAAGAAAATGTCTGACTTTTTTGCAAAAATTAGAAAATAACTATATTGTTAGCACTGAAATTGGAGAACATAAATAATTTAGGAGCCATTTTGTTAATAAGACCTGCACAAACCAAGAAAAAGACTTCCCATAACCACCATTTGCTGTAGTTGAATAAGTTATACATATTCAATAGAGATATGCTCCAAACAAACATATAAAATCAGTTTAAAGTTTGTAAGTAAAAATAAAGACAGTCATAACTTCTAATGCAGCTGTAATTTAGCAATATACAGTTATATAGTATAGTAAAGGCAAAAATAAATTCTTAATGAAAAAAAGCAATTAAAGAAATGAAATAACATTTCACCTTTCATGAATTTAGAGCTATGAGTCTGGTTTGTATTCTATAATCAACATATCATAGCAAAATATGATAACATCTTTATAAACTAGAAAAAGCAAGTTAAATCTTCATTATTCCTGCCAGAACAAACTTTCTTCTATCATTTCCTCAGTTACTAATATCACTCAGCGAATATGTTGGAAAAGTTGTGAGATGATTATGCTCTAAATCAGCAAACCCTTGATCACATGCCCGGAAACATGACCAGTTTCAGCATTAATTGAGTGAGAAAATATTTCTGCATCATTTGCCTTGATTTGAAACTAAACAAATACTATAAATCCACTCCTATCTTTTTTAGAAGTCAAAACCTTCCCATTCATTACATTTCCACATTAAGACTTTATTCACAACAGCTTTCATGGCTTTCGTATACGATATATACAGAACAGCATAGTTTTAAGCCCCTTTTTTTCAGAAAAGGTGTTAATGTAATCTTTAATTATAGATATTCAATACAAGAAACCTTTCCATGTCTTCACCCTGGGGTAAAGGATGTGACATTTTCTATGCAGGCTTAGGTATTCTAATGATTTTATAATTTTAATTGTAAATCAAATATTCATAATTTTCCTTCACTTAACTTAAAATCTAAGTGCTTCCCTGCTCAAAATTTCAACACCAGAATATTTCAATAGAGGCAAAAGGCAATTTAAAAGCAGTCTGACAATTTCATACCTATCCTTCTGTTGAAAAAAGCTCCCCACCCTATGCCTACTAGACACAATTATAAAAGTATAAATTTGGTAAGAAAGTGCAAAATATTGCAATTAACTTATAATGGTTGTATCTTCATGTACTAAGCTGTCAATAAAAAAATACTTCTACTATAGTAGTAGTAGCAGTATTAGTACTTAAATAACTTAGTACAGTACTTAACCGTGATTTAAAGTTAACCAAGAGAATAATCATTTATGGTTAAATTGTGATTAAATTTACTCTTTAGAGATTCTCTGAGAGATTAAATTGGAAGACCAAGCATTCCAGATATGTCACTTTTGCATATTCTGGATATGTATACAGCAAACATGGCTGAATTTCTCCATGTATCCAAAACAATTAATATATAATAAAAATTTCAATCGTGTTTTCATTTCTCATATTTATGCAGGATTTTCAAGAATGTGCAGACATTTCTTTCTCCAGCCAGATCAGATTAAATTAAATTGATTAAAAATGCCTCCAATGGCATAGGGTAGCACAAATAATAATGCCCTCAAACTACCAGTTCTCATCTTAATAAGCAATGAATGTGGACATCCTGCATCAGTTCCAATTATTAATTTGCAACTTAATTAATAATTCAAGCATCATTCCTGCAATTGCATTTCACAATCTTGAACAGAAAATGCCTTCAGAGTAGAAATGTAAAGCAATACAGATAATGCTCGATGCTGAAGAATTAGAAGATAAAAAGAAAGTTAATACTGTTAAAATAACAGTAACTATATACATTCATGAAATTATGGTGATAAAATCTCCATTTTGGGTGATCAATCCAGAATTTTAGGGCCAAAAATGAATAGATATATGTTCCAAATTGATTGCATATAATAAGGGTGCTAGTAAAAGATACCATTACTATGATCATTGAAAAGGCTGCTTATATGGAACCTACTCCATGGTGGCAACTGTACACATAATTATACATCATTCATTGATCATGACTGAATAATAGTAACCCCAAAATAACACAATACAGGTGCAATTATGAAATCAGTCTGAATCAACTTATGTGACATAGAAGCCAGAGGACAAATTTCTCTGATAGAACTGCAGCATTCCTTATAACATGTCGCAGCATAATTGGTTGGTTAAACTTGGCTTAAATATGACTGGTTCTATATTATGAATTCAGATTGTCGTAGCATAAAGAAGATAACTAATATTGACAATCAAGAAGCACTCAAATAGGTTAATATAACCTTTGTCAATGCAATTAATTTTAACGAAGATTGTTTTTCATGGAATTCAAGAGGAAAAATAGCTTAAGACATGTGGATCACACTTTCCACTAAAATCGGTCACAAAAGAAAATACTTGAAAAGGAAAAAGATAATGGGAATTAATTTCCATCAACAAATCTTATGCTTTAGTGAGGACAATGGGGAAATTTCTTGCAATATCTGCAGTGGATGTTCTTCACAAATAAGTCATGAAAAGAGCATTTATGCATCAAAATTTATGAGCTTATATAAGTAAGCATGAACTATGATGGTTTTGTTATTTTAAATGGCTAAAATAACCAAAAGAGGAAGTCTGACATAACCAAGACTCAAACCCAAACCCTTCATCCCCCATCAAAAGTCCTTGAGATAAAGGAGATTCTGAGGAGCCAAACTATCTTGATTAATTTAAGCAAAATCTTGAAAAGTGAGTAATATTCCAAATTCTAACTTAGTCTTTTCTCTTTTGATTTAATTCTTTGTGACGTAATTCTAATGTTATCAAAACTTATTCTGCATCCACAACAATGTAAGTCACAATATCTCGAACTTGTTTTAGCTATTACTTCCTTGGCAATATAAAATTAAATTTTAATAGACAACAAATTCTAGAAGCAGGAAATTCTCTCAGGACCAAGTCATTCCACAAATTCTGGAAGATTATAAAAATTAGAAGATTGCAAAACAATTATTTTCACCACCTCTTTTAAATCAACTTTACAATTTTTTGATTATAACAAAACATAAGAATCATAAAATTCTGTAACGAGTTTATCATTATCAAGATAACAAGTTCTTGAGCCCATGAGCAACAATTAATATAGAATTATCATTAACGAGACTAAAACAAGTGGCGTAGAAGCTTTTCCTATCAGAAGGCTGCATAAGAAAGGCCAAATGCAGAAGTATCAAGCCACTCTTGAGAAGCAAGTGGCCTATATTAAAGTATTTTAGTACCGGAATTGAGCAAAAGAAAATTATTTTATTCACTTTTTGAATTCTATTAGTATACTTCCATAAAACAAAAATATTTAAGTACGGGCATTAGTTATGTGATCCACAATCTTAAGTCACATTAACATGAATCTTATCACTAGCTACACTTAACATGTGAAGTCTAATGGAAAATTACAGAAAGTGATTAAAAGACCATGATGAAACCCAAAATGGCTACAAGTGGCCTAATTTTAAGATGTAAACTTCTTTAGCATACATTAACATTTCGGGTTGGTATGAGATTTTAAGAGATTGAAAATTGTACCAACAATATTTCTATGTCATTTAAATTAATCCTAATTAAATTTAGACTTGCACTGGATCGAAAATGCATCAACATTATTAGTTATGCTATGTCCAGTTGCATCCTATGAATTACAGTTAAAAACTGTATAATCAATTTTTTCAACGAGACGGTTGGCCTAGGTAAGGGTATAAAAGTGAATGCATTTTTATGTTTTACTGATGAATTAAAACTACAGATTTGTATAATCACAAAGGCTAATTTGAGGTCATGGTGTTTGATATTTAGATTTATCACTGACACTAAACAAATCTATTTCTAGTTTTAGGACCCGATATACATAATAACCCATAAAGACACGAAGTAGCTTTAGAGTTTTCTCAGTGAAAAAGACACTATCTTGAGGATTAAAATTCTAGTTTGAAAGAAAGACGTAATATCAAATAAGTGTTAAAGAAAGAATTAACCAATCAGTATGTATGTACCATCAATTTTCTCCTGGAAAATTTCCATGGAAGGAAGGTTGGGTTGGAGATCTTTTTCTTCTTAATGAGCGCTATGAGCAATAAATGAAACAATTGCAAATTCAAATAGACAATAAAGATTATTCCACAATCGAAATTAAATTATTCAATTGAACTAAAGAGAATATTTGATGTTATAGTGACAAAATATATAACGTATGGTATATTAAGGATAATATTAACAATTTCGGCTATTATTTTTGTACAGTATTTTCCTCAGGAGTACTTCACAAATCTTGTAACGGTTTCTTCAACCATTTGAGCCTGCATTTCAGATATATCTTTTTCACTGAAACTATGAAGGCATAGAACTAAATATGAACATAGATAAATGATATACAGATTAAGATCAGCGCAAAATTAGCTCTAAAAATATCAAAATCTTTACACGCAAGTTAAATGTCGCATTCATATAACACACGCGCCTACTTATAAAATTCAAACATGTTCAAACAGGCAGAGTTTCCAGAAGAATAATGAAAAACAAAATCCGCAGGATCTTACCGCCTCGATATGAACAATTTTGTATGTCTGAAGTAGTACGTACCCCATTCGCTTTGTCTCTGCGCTCTCCCTTGTACAGCCGGGAAAAATTAATAACTTAAATGGATATAGCGGACTTTATTAACTTTGATATAATTTAGTAATCGTTGAATCGAACGCGATAATACCGAATTGACACCAATTTTTAGAGGAGTTGCGAGAAAATAAGGATTAGTTACAATCATCATCCAGTGTAGTCTTATTTCGATGGATATCTACATAAAGCAAATGATAAACTTTACAAGTTTCACAGTTAAATTAATATGCCAACCCCTCTGCAAGTATCATTGCATATCCAGTGAAAAAGTTTTCTTAAAAACCCATCATATCTTTATTACGAAAGCTCCTACTTCCCGGCGAATGCAAACAACCTCAATCTATACTAGTTTCTAAACAATTTATGCTCAAAATATAATTTCAACTCTTAATACCAAGTCTCAGCCAAATTTGGTTCCGTAAATAAAATGTTTGTTAAGATATGTGAGATCGTATCTATTGGAAAATGTCCTGGCCAAAGTTATTTGATAAGCTCTCAAATTTCCTGCCGACAAGAGAGTCGTTTTACCACCAGCCGCTTGGGGTGCTGGTAGTAAATGATGTTGACCTTAAAAAGAAGTTTAATTCCCGTGTTGTGAGCCTTTAATCACGTTTTCTACTGAATTTGTCAACTCTTCAGATAGCAACATTGTGATTCTATGCAATGTGTTATGTGAAGATGGAAAGCGGAAATTGGAGCTGACGAAGTTGATACAATCTCATTCGTGTGAATTCAGAGATGCTTTTGGCAACAATGTTTGGAAGTTTGTTTAGTGAAGATAATGTTGGATTTTTACAAAATGCGTGGAAAAGTGGCAGTGCGAGTGAAAAAGAAAAGAAAATTCCGGTCCCACCCCCTCCTAGGCCGTGCACCAATATGTGTGGAATCAAGAATCAGGGAGCTACCTGTTACTTAAATTCGTTGTTACAAACGCTTCTTTATACTCCCGAATTCAGAAGTATTTTCTCTGTCATATTATGAATGTTTACTACTGTCAAGGTTATCTTTGAAGTGACGTTTTTATTTTTTTCTTAGATGGATTATTTTGTCTAACCCGTGAAGAACTTGGCTGGGTAGATAATGGCAAAGACAAAGCAGCCGATAAGAAACTTCGTGTAATTCCAGTGGAGCTGCAGAAGTTATTTTCACAGCTTCTTCTTGCTGATGTAGAAGCAGTATCCACATCTGACCTCACCGAAAGCTTCGGTTGGGTTGACAATGAGGTGGGACTAATTTCTATTTGGCTTATTTGCTGCGTGACCTAATTATTTCTGCAAGAAGAATTAGAATCTCATGTTCTTCATTCAGGAGCTTCAGCAGCATGATGTTCAAGAACTTAATCGAATATTGTTTTCTGCCATTGAAAAATCTCTCGTGGGAACAAGCGGCAAGGATCTTATCTCCAGTCTTTACCGAGGAACCGTTGTTAATCAGGTAAATACTGAATGGTTAATTACTGTATGGTTAATAGAAAATATATAGATTTTAAAAGATCTGCCATCATTAGTTACAATTCTCAGCTTTTATCATGTGATAGATTGATTATTCATAGAGTTATTTTTTTAATCTATTAAAAATACCTCTTTTAATGTAAACAGTTAATTGGTGCTTGTGTTTAGGGCAATGATTTCCATTTACCTCTTTAAGTCTTTATGCCACCATAATTGCTGCTTAACTGAAGAATTGTGTAGTTTATGTCGTAATGTGGAATTTGTATTTTGTTGGAGAAGTAATCCTATTGAATCATGGAAACAAATTGTGTATTTATGAGTAGACTTTTTAAGTATATTAGTATTGGGAAATAGATGTGTTCGGCATTAGTTTATACTCGTTTGTTTTACGGATCATTAGAGGAATTGACTATCCAAGTTAGGTTTATGCATAATTTTGGCCAATGATATTCATAAGTATTCTTTAATTGGGTGTCCATCTTTTCACTTTGTTCTAAATATATCAGTCAAAGAGTATTAATCTCTAGCCATCAAGAATGACTTTCAAATGTATGTTTATCTTATTATGTTGTTAGACAAGAACCTTCAAAACCCGCCAGTCAAAACTTTCAGAAAAAGATGGAAAAGAGAATATTTAAAGGGATTTAGCTGTTCTCATTTTGTGCATCCTTCTATTCAAAACCTTCACTTTTTATCAAAGATTCCTCCTGATTTTATTAAAATATCATCTAAGAATTCTTTGCACATTTTTGGAACTTAATTTCGCCTTTACTTTAACATCATATGTTCTTTTTTTACAGGTGGAATGTCTCGAATGTGGGCATGTGAGTGAACGAGAAGAAAGTTTTTTTGATCTAACAATCAGTGTTTCTGGCCATGATTCTTTGGAAAGTAGCCTTAAGTCCACTTTTCTTATTCCTGAGAAAATGATTGGAAGTAATCGTTATCACTGTGGCCGCTGTGACCACCTTGTTGATGCTAATAAGGTCAGTTCTTAGTAAGAGAAGAAATCTAAAGTATAGTTCAGAAAAGCTCCTCTCATTTCTAAGCAATAGCTTTCCATTTGCATTATTATACTTTTTGAAGGTTTAAAACAGAAAAATATATTTTTATTCTGTATGGTTTGATTCATCAATAATTTAGTCATCGTTTATTTCTCTTGAGATTCTATTCAAACTATTTTTTATTCTTATATCGTTCTCAGTAATTCAGGCTATATTAGGTGTATTGATTCAGATCTTGAAACAAATATTTGTGCTCAAATTTACTTGCATGGAATTAATTCCTATTGGCTCCTTTCAACTTCTAAAATGATATTGTGAAATCTGAAGTTTTTGTAAAAATTGTTTACAGTTAAGTTAATTATGAGGTATAGTAAGAGAAATGTTATATTTACAACATTTCAGATTTAATAATAATGCTTGACCTGAATATTTCTTTAAAGGGAGCAAAACTGAAGACATTACCTCCAGTGCTTACACTGTCCCTGTTGAGGTTCAGTTATGATCCAATGAAGGGTGAGCGATACAAGGACATGTCTAAGTTCTCTTTCCCTACACGTCTTGATCTCAATCCGTTTTGTGACTGTTCTGGCAATGAAAGCTGTGAAAATGTGTACCAGTTACTATCTGTTGTAGTTCACAAAGGAAATGCTCATGGAGGTCATTATCATGCTTATGTGCGTGATGTTGGAAGCTTGGGTCACTGGAATCTATCGTCCTCTGTAAGTTAACCATAAATTGCATGTTCTAAAAATATTGACTAACATTGCTGACCCAGACATGACGCAACCCCTGCTATTTGGTGTGAAACTTGATGCCTTATTTGGCCCTCCTTTAAAACATATTTAGTTTACTCATTTTTTCTGTTAATTTCAGAGTATAGATTTGCATATGTACCTTTTCTATCTCTGTTTGTAGATGCTAACTAAATTTAAATCCTCTAACGTTTCTTTCACTCACTCTGTCTTCACTATTTGCACTTCTAAATCAATACCACTTTCTTCTATTCAAAATAATTGGAGAATAAAAGGAGTTCTCCTATTCAGTTATTTTTATCAATAACTAATGATAGTGCCCATTGATTCTCAATGGGGAAATTGAGATCAATAAAAACCATACTCATACCATAATTGAACTCTCAAAAAAATCCTTAGTCATTGTTAGGTACAAGGTTTGGAAAAAAGGGCATTTAGTCACTTCATCATTTTGAAATTCCATTCTCAATATGTGTAAGGATCATGTTAACAAAGGATTTAAACTTGGGATTGAAAATAAAAGCCTAGAAATTGACCTAGGCTTGTTTATTACCAAAGGATCTAAGTGAACTTATCATGGAATTCTTAAGGAAATCCTTCTACCTATCTGGGGTCAAACAGACCATGTTTACACTTGTAAAAAGTAGCCTATTATCTGTACAGAGAACTACAGATCAGAGTTTAAAGGTTTTAAGTTGTACAACTTCTAGTTCTTGAGTTTTAGGTGAATATACAAACAAACTTTGTACTTCATTTTGTAAGATTTTATAGTTCTATTTCTCCATAAAAATTTTGAGGGAAAAGTTATGGAAAGTATCATTCATGCCAAGAAAATGTGCCTTTTCTGTAAGATGCATTATTTGAAGTTGTAATATGTTGATAATATATAAAATAGTATCAGATTCTTCAAATCAAGTTGATATGATGTTTTATTCAACCATAAAAGCTTAACAGTATTTCAAGTATTATGTTGGGTATTATTTTTATAATAGTTTTGTTTTGTTGATAGAACTCAAAGAAAAAATGCACTTTTTATTCTGAATCATTTTACATAATTTTTTTTCGATTAAGACAGTTTTGTTAAACTTATTATTTTTAGCAAGAAGAGAAAAAGAATCATACTATCGATGGAAATCAAGAATCCACAGTATTGCCAGAAAATTTTGTGGAAGAAGTCAAGGACAGTACTAATGATGACGATGATCTTCCCCTTCCTGCAGCTCTGCTAAGAGACATTCTGCGTCGTGATAACTGCTTTGCACCTTCAGGTCTTATGTCTAGCCTTGTCTTTCTTTGTTAGGATATTTGTATTTCACTTTTTACAAATGAAGCTTTGTTGCCATAGGTACAATGCCTCTTGTGGATCTGTGTGCCAAACTTGCTGAAGTCAGTGGTGGATCCACATGGAGGGAAACATTCCAACCAAAGTTTGGTCATCTCTCTAAATTCCTCGCAACACATCCCTCTCTTTTTTATTTTAACAAAGTCACCAGAGCTGTAGGACTGCAACCAGCAGGAGCTAAGGTAATTGGAAAAATTTGTGTAAGAAGTGGTAATCAATGTAAACAATATCCTGATATGAAGCTCCATGATGTTTGTGTAGGTTTTCTTATTTTAAATGAATTGAGGATTACTTTAAACTGATTGAATGATTTGTGGTGACAAACAAGCATGGAATCGCTGCAATGCAAAGACTAAAACCATTTGAAAAAACATCAGTTAAAACTTCAATTGTCAAGAAAAATTTAAGTATATTACGAAACGTGTAGTGACAAGGCCAGGGGTATAAGGCAGTGTATGCAGTTGGTAGCAATAATTGCGTGCAGTTTGTTGAATTCCCCACTCACACCGTTGCTTGCAGAAATTGATCACCATTCATTTTCCTGAAGCTCATCCTGCTGAAGTTTCATTTGGCGGAGTAGCTGGGTAACAGGGTCTTGGCTGATTTCATGTAATTTCCCAACTTAATGAATAACTATGAAAAATCGTTTTAATTATATTCCATCTGTTACAACAGGTTTATCATGTTAGGTGTTCTTCCATCACAAATTCCTCCTATTATATCAAGGTTACCAGTAGCTGGGTATTGCATTGAGTGCACCTGGAGTGCACAACTGAACTATTTTAAATGTGAAAGGCACAGCTTCCAGTGTGGTATATTTTTCAGTTGAAGAAAAAACTCATTCAACAGTGAAAAATTTTGAGGCGAAAATATAAATATTATCATCTGCATAAGTTGCCTTACAGCTGTAACCTTGTCACCCCAGGTTTGATAATATACTCAAAGTTTTCCTTCCAAGTGAAGTCTTTGCAAGTCATGTACTAAAATATGGCCATGCAGGAGTGTTTCTTAACCCAATTTACTAAAAAACATTTTTACGTTGGTTTCTCACAATCAATATGATGAAAAAAGAGAAGATTTTGAGAGACGAATGAAATATCAAGGCCAATGAGCTTTTAAAGCTGTGAGTCTGTAAATCCCACAAACAGCATAATGTTCTTAGAAATCAAGCATTTTTTAAAATTATGCTGACATTGTTGGCTTAAAATCTATCCTGATAAGTATTTGTTCAATTCAAGGTATGAATAGGTTGTGTATTCAGTTACAATATACATGCAATTCAATTTACGGGGGGTTTATGGTACCTGATATATGGTGCCAAGCCAAATATTTTTATCTTACAAGAATATGCTCGGAATTTATGATGAAAATTAATGGATACAAGATAGTATTTTTTCTAACTAATCTTATGACTCAAAATTGAAAATTACAAACTTTTTATGAGTGTTGGTTTCATAGTTATATTTGACAAAATACTCCCTATAATTATTTAATCATCATCAAATTTATTCAAAATTTATCCAGGATCAAATTAACCATCTACCAGTAAAAAATATATTGAGTTAATATGGTATTACAATGGATACTTTCTGGCTTAGAAGAACTACATATGTATGATAACCGATGTATCTTAAATTAAGTTCTGTCATGCTTGACGGGGTGTTTACTTGTATTTTATAGTTTAATTGTTATAATTCTGGTTGAGTAATCATTCGATCCACCAAACTGCTCATTTTTAACCCATATCAGTAGTTTTTTCTTAACAGGTTGTACCTTTCTTACATCCTTGTTTGATAGGGCAGATATTTCTGTGTGTTTCAGCATTAACTTGATAATTACTGCATGATATTGTTGTTGGCCAAATTTCAGTATTAAGTGTTCTGATATAAGTAAGATAAATTTTATTTTATTGCACATTATTCAGATTTCTGGACTGTGAATTTTTATGTTAATCCTTGCTGCTTACATTTTCTTTTTTTGGTAATATATTGCATCAGGAACAAATTCCTCCTTTTGTGATTGATTTCCTTTCAAATTGCCTGCCTTCATCTGTAAATCAGTGAAAAGTAGTGGTGTGATATGATATGAGCCTCTAAAAATATGAACGGGTCACTTGGATTGGCTGCAGGTTTGCTAGGTTAAGAGGAATAGAAGATTGGAAATCTGGCAATGACAGAAGGAATAAGTAAAACTTATTAATATCCACTAGATGTTTTATTACAACCAGTTTCGACTCAGATGCCATCATCAGGTAATAAAAATCTTGTGTATATTACAAAGTTTTACACATTCTTTCAGAATGTCTTTCCAGATGTCAGACCAGAGAGAATAGAATTTATTGGCAATGACAGTTTAAAAGGTAGAGGGTGCTAAGAAAGATGTGTATTTTACTGGAATAAGTAAATCAGAGTTTCTGAGCAAGTTTAAAATTTGCTTGTCATCTGAGTTCTCTTTACATAGCTAAGAGATAAGCTGATTTTCAAAAGAGGAATTATAACTTATTCTAAGATTAGTTTCAGTGCCACATATGTTCTTACCATTTCAAAGAAAAGCAAGAAGAAGAAACTTTCTAAAGAAAGCTCATTTCTGCAGCCTTTAGTACCCCCCCGAGTGCAGTCTCGTGGTGGCAGCATGGATGGGAAGGGAGTTCACAGACGCAAGAAAAGGAAGAAAAAGAAGGGAAGAGGAGGATGGAAAGGAAAGAAGACTGAAGAGAGAAAAGAAGAAGAGGTGATTGAGGATGGAGGAAGTTCTTCTGAAGATGAAGAGGAGGGCTGTCATTGGTTTGATTTTGATGATGCATCCATCACCCCAATTCCCATGTCGGCTCTGGAGGCTCAGTACTCCGGAAGGGAGAGTGCTTACATGTTATTCTACAGGAAGGAAGGTCTGGGTTGTGGGAAAAGCAAGAAGACGCTGGTGCCGGAGCATCTTGCAAAACTGGTGGAGGAAAAGAATCTTGAGCTCAGAAACCAGAGGTAAATGTTCAAATGAATGGTAAAACTTTATCAGAAAATGTTCAGTAATGTACAGTCCATCTATTTAAACAAATTTCCCTATTTACAATATTTTTCTTAGAAGAGGTTTTGTTTGTATGCGATTTTACAGGCAAAGCCATAAACAAGAATTTGACACTTTCATGTCCCAAATATCCCTTTCTTCCATCAGTTAATAGTAAGAAAGAATACTTTTAACTCTGTTCTTTTTTGAGCTGTTAAAATCCAAGGTTTGGACACCTCAGTCAAGTCTTTACTTTCGGAAGTTACTCATGACGATGAAAGGGAGTGTTGCGTAGGTTAAAGGATGTATAACGTAGGAAACCTAAATTTCCTTTCTTTCAAGAAAAATGTTTTCTATGTCAGTAAGAACTTAATTGCCATTTCTATTTCCCTCAAGATTAGTGGGAAATAGCTGAGTTTTGGCTGGGAAAAGGTTAGAAGATTGTTTTTATATCTATGTATTTAACAGCTGGGTTTTGAGAAGTTTGAACATTTCTATTGCTTATATTCCATCCTAACTATCATCTTCTTGTCTTGTGCCAATTTTCCTCTATGTAAGGGGTTGGCTCTGTCTATAATTTTCAAACTCTCTCCAATAAATCCTCTCTCTCTTTCATTCTCTATACCTCTGCATTACCCATTATTAAAAGGTCTTACTAATAATTTTACTGACCAATGGCAGTTTTCTATCTTAGGGATATTAAACTTAGACTTCCACTTCTGAGAGTGTTATTTTTATCTAGCCTTCAGAACCCATTGTTCACTCATAAATCCTTTTAGTAATTTTGTTGCCAAAAATTGTTGATCTACATTCCAGATTAATCCTCGTCAATTCAATTTATGTCTGGCTCCTATATCTGTTTCAGAGTATTGTTAATTTAGATAAAGTTTTTTAATTCAATGCCATATTTTTGTGCTTTATTTGCTTAAATGTGGAAAAGCAAAATTTTCTTACCATTTCCTGATCAATTATAAGGATAATCTAATCAAATTAAATCAATTCCGTATTATCTTTTATCTTAAACTTATTTTTGGGTTTCTTTTCCTTTAATAATTACATCAGAGAAGAATATGATAGGCGTTTACATGAAGTTTTTATCCGTGTCTTACCATCTTCTGCCTATGTTGTTCGCAATGGAGGAATCCAAAAGCTGTCTAAGAATGATATTTGTGAAGAAATCAGAGTTTCTGCTGACAAAAGATGGGATATTAGCAGACTTAACAAGGAAATAATAAAGGTAAATGAAAGTAATTGCCCTTTTTGCTGGTTTCTATATTTTCTTGGAAATGAAGTCTGAAGCACTTGATATGTTGAAGCTTGATAATTTGTCTCTCTCTCTATCTCTAAGTTTTGAAACATTTCATCTCAATATACAAGTTAGGGTTTCACTCTGTTGACTTGAGATACAGTTCTTGTTCAATGGAAAAAAACTTTGATTTTGTCTTATGTTCACCTTGTTTTCAGTGTATTCCACATTTCTCACCAAGAAAGCAAAGCATTTGATCTTTTTTTTTCTTATTTTAAATATTTATATTACTTTATACTAAGCTACCATCACATGGTGATATCCCGTCATAGCATCAGAAATCAAAGTAGAGATTGTTTTGTCATGGCAGCGTAGTTGGTTAGAGCAGCTGCCTGGAAAGTGGGAGACCCAGGTTTGAGCCCCAGTTACAGAGAACTTCTCCTTCATTTGTTCACGTTAAATCAAGAATGTGGACCATGATTTGTTCATCATTTATGCATCTTCTTAACTTCAATGTTGTTACTAAATGTTTATACCTGTCCATGTAATGAATTTCTCATAGTAGATGGATAGATTTTTTCTGGCTTTTCCACATTGGGTATGGCTTACATATTCATCCCATAACCTTCTTGCTACATTTTTAAGAGTTTCTGTTAACGCCTTTTGTTTAAAACAAAATTTGTTGCACATTCAATATTCTTTAAGAATCTTTGTTTTATTTTTCAAACCACCTTCAGAAACGCAAAGAAAAATTAATGCTTACCAACTGAGAACCCATGTTGGGATGATGCAACAAACAGTACACTAATTCTGGAAAATGCCATAGTTTAAAAAGAAGAATCAACTTTTGTAAGTAAAGGTCATCTCATGGGCAGAGTACATAAGAAGTTTGGTTTCCATTTTGAACTCCAGTTCATTATACTGGTATACTTGAAAGTGGTAAAAATTTCATTTAACTGAATTAAAATCTAGGTTCAGTTTTAATGATGTAAATAGACCTTTTACTCCAGAAAGAAAAGATGTATGTTCTCAGTTTTGCATGGCCTGGATTTTTAAATATTTTCTTAGGTCTGTGAAGAAACGAAAGGTTGGGAAATGGAAGGAAGGTTTCTGTACACAGTTCAAGATACACCTTGTGGACTTCATCTTGTGGACTCTCTCTCAGCCAAATCCAATCCTGACACAAAACTGGTTAAAGATGTTGTTAAGGGAGATGATTTCAGGATATTTGCCTGGAATGGCTCTGATGTAAGTTTGTACTTTAAGGTCTGTCTCATAATAGTTACATATTCATTCATTAAACAGCTTTCAAAGTTTACGTAAGATATTTTTATACTGAATGTTATAACCAGCAGTCTAGGTGTTCATTAGCAGAGAAGAACCTTTTGGAAAGAAAAAAAAACTTCTTGGACATTAATTATACTTAGTATTTAGTAGTGAGACCTGAGGAAAGTAAGTATTTCTTTCTCCTGTTATGTTGCTGATGTTAGGAATAATTAAGTAATATAGTAATTACTAATATTATAATAATAATAGTTACTATCAACATTTTTAGTTTACAGTCTATTTGTTGCCAAGCATCGTTTGCTGAAAAAATCACAGAATTATTTTGAAATTGCCGACTTGAAAGAATATACTTGAATATAATCTATAAGCGCTCCCTTCACAATGTGGAACTGGGCACTGGAGTACTCCAGTGGAATTTTACATAGTGATTTTTATTTGCCCAGAATATACTTGGTTTTAGATAGGAACCTATCTTGTAATTTTTTCATTTATTTTGATTTGTTGTTACAACCATTACCTGATCATTGCTTTGTGAAATTTATTTTCATGTATAATCATTAATTTTTATTATATCTATGTGTTTGTTCATTTCCTTTTTAAACGATCTTCTCTTAAATTGCAATAATTAGCCGCACAGTAGAACATTTTTTAGACTTGTCTAATTAAGTTATTTGCTATTTTCTTTGATGGCCCTCATTCTGATTAATTCATGTATGCAAGACATTACTATATTTGAACTACCTGCATGTGAATAGTGTATTTGCTTGAGCCAAGTGTGCAGATGAAATTCTAGACTCAGCCTGCTTAACTGACTGGAAGTTTGCAGGTACTCCTCACCAGTGCCTTAATCTTCCCCTCTTGGAGGTTATATATATGGAGAATGAAAATACATTGAGGTAATCACCAACCAACGGAGTCATCATGAACCACGGCATATAAATGGTAGTAGAGTGTGCTTTGATCCTCAGACCTCTGGTTTATGACCCCCCCATGCTAGTAATACCTTAACACATTCACTGCTGATACCTCCATTTCCAATGCTCTAGCAGTGGAATGTTCTGCAGTGAACATATTAATCCGAATTTAGTGGCATATTAGTTAGCATGTTAGCCTAGCAACATCCTGGTCCTAAATCCTGATTAGGGCTTGGTTGATTGTGTTTGTGACCTGAAAGAGTGGTCTCACCTAATCAAGTTATCATTATTATTAATTTTGGTTGGTGATTGTCATTGGTTTGTGATGATCCAGTTACTTGGTGATTATCTCACTACATTTTCATTCCCTGAATTTATATACCCTGCAAGACACTGGGATACAGAAAGGTCAAGGCAGTCGCAAAGAGTACCTACAGTCATTCAAATAGACCAAGTCAAGAATTTTGGATGCATACTTGGATCATGCTCTCGAGTTTTAAGTTTTGTCAGCTTCTAAAGGGTAAAATGGGAAAAGTATTCCTGTGTTGTTATTTCAATGGGAAGTTTGGTTATTTTTCAGATTGGGGGTTTTCCCTATCATGCTGGCTCTGAAAATGAACCAATTCTTCTGAGGATATTGCTTCCTCCTGTTGGAGGAGCAAGCCATGAAGTCACTCGAGGTTTTGCCAAGTCACTGCCCCTGTCCCACTTGCGTGTTGCAGTAGCAGAGATGTGCCAACTGAATACTCTGTCCTTCTACCTCTCCTATGAACCTCCAATGGAAAGCATAGAAAACTCCAAGAATCATCACAAGGTCACAAGGAATGCTAATTCCAACACTGCTGCTGGGAAATGCCCAGAAGATGTAAGATTCCTTGAATTTAGATACATATCTTGAAAGATTTGTAGATTTAAGCTATCCATTGAGTAGTTAATATGCAATTTTGAGGATCAAGGGAATGGTTAATCTAATCTTCAAATATGCTTCATTACTCAAGATCATATGATGGTACTCACAAATACTGCAGACATTACCCTTCAGAATGGATGCAATTGCATTATTTTTTCCAGAATTGTTGTTAACATCCTGTTTGCCATGCAAACTGTGTAAAAAGGATCCCAGAAAACATCTACAGATGTGGAGGTATGATATTAAATCATTCATCTCTTATTAACAAAGCAAACTAAGTACATGTTATGTTACTCATTTAATATTTGAACTTTTACTGTTAATGAATGTGTTACTCCTATTTAGGGGTCTTGTTGGAATTAAGTCAATAATTTGGTGAGACTTTGGTAGAGATGAAAGAAGAGTTATATGAGTGGGAAGAGGAAAGAAATGATTTGTATGAAATCATTTTGATTAGATCGATCTGTGTCTGTATTTTGTTAGATACTTATTTCCTCATATCCTTGAATTCATGAGTCCAAGCTATTCAGGAATCCAAATTTTTATTACCGTCTATAATTTTTGTGATTACGGCCATCTTCAAGAGCAAGCAAAACCAATGATGTTTTTGAGAAAAGAAGAGGGAAGTTTTGGCTGTCCTACTTCAAGGAATCTCTTCTCGTGCAAGCTATTTTATCCCTTTCTTCTTGTGATTAGACTTTACTATTCTTTCTCACAGGGTTATTTTGTTTAGAATATATAGAAAATCTGGATAGTGTGTTCAAATAAATTATGCAATTGAATTAGTCTTAATTCCTCTTCACTTCAAGGTCATCTGTATATATTTCCCGGCCTAGGAACTTCTGTGGAAGTTATTGAATGCAGTAAATTAAAATAATTTAAGAGATCCATTATATTTTCTTTGTAAAATAATCACATTTTCATGTATTATTAGGCATGCAGAAGTGTTTCTTTGAAATGTACTAATGATAATTTAGTTTCGGTAAATTTACATGGTCAACTGTCCACCTTACTTTCGCCCCTTCTTTAAAAAATCCTCCATTTAATTAGAATTATTCTAGCATATTGAATTATTGTCAGTATGATTAATTAATCCGTCACTATTGATCACTGAAACTATCTGCTAGGCTTTAGACAGCTATGAAACCTATCCTAAAATATCATTATTTGATCCAAAATTTTAAAAAATCATTCTCAAAATGTGAAATCTATTTCATTTTTTGATTCAAAGGGAAATGTTTATAAAGAAACTGATATGACTTCCTTCATCCACGGTCCTGGCACTGCCAGCTACCCAATGAGGTACAAATATTCTCACAAATTTGAGCACTTCAGTTCCTTAGAATTACTACATTGTTGTTCTCTCCAATGTTTATTTGTGATATGAAAGTAAGCATATAATTTATCCAGAACCTGTCAGAAGCTGTTTACTTAATTCATCTCTTTCATTGTATGATCTACAGACAATCAAGTGCACTGAATAGTCTCTGATGAAATCTGGTAGATCTCGATGGTTGGATAGATACACAGAGATGTTTTTTACTATTTCAAGAAATTGATTGATTTTCCAAATTTGAGTAGTGAAATTTCCTGAAACATTTTATCTTTCTAATTTAAGAAGAGGTATGTTTCATAACTTGTGAAGACAAAAACTTTTAATGCAAATCAATTCCTATATCTACATTATATTCTTTTATCAGCCCTANCAAACACTTCATGCTAAGTACCATGATGTCATAAGCATTTTAATTAAAAATTTCTATATTGAAATCAAATCTGATGTTTTTTTATTTACCGGTAGTGTACGTTGGAAAAGGGGTAGTCTTATACGGAGAGTATAGCACAAATTCTATATTTTAACTGGAAAAGTTGAGGGTCGTCTTATACGCCCAGTCGTCTTATACACCGGAAAATACGGTATATAGATTGTTGCCAGTACAAATATATTTTTGAATAATTTATGTTCTATTATTTAATTGTTAGTAATTATTGATCAAACACTCTCCTTCATCTCTGAGTTAATTTTACTGTTAGAGCACTTGCATTTAAGGATTTACATTTTACCCTTTAAAAATATGGTTTATCTTGAATGATTTCCTTTTTCTCCAAGGATTATTTATGGCTTTATTTTGGGAGATTTATGTTGGATATAAGTTAGCATTTGAGTCGCATCTTCGCGCAGTTTCTTTGATTTTAATTTTTGGCATGCTTGTGTACTTTTTAATCCACTTACTCCTGAACACTAGATCTCTGGAAACTTTACCTGTACTATTTGACTTTGGAAGATTTATTGATATAAGGTGGTTACTTATATTTATCTATAAACATTTTGTATCTGATCTTTATTCTTATATATATTTATATATAATACCTTTTTTAACAAAAATCCTTCCTTTCTTAAACCCAAAGATTGGCCTTGTCTTTGTCATAAAAGTATGCCTTCTGTACTGGAAGTTCTTTTGAGTCACATCTCTCATGTTCAGTGCAAAATATCAAAACCTGGAATGCTTTAGGAGAGCATGGGACTAGTGGTGCTTGGATATCTACTGTCTTGTATTCTAAGGGTAGACTGGCTAATACCTGAGCTCAGTGAATATAAGTTTATTTGAATTTAAAGTACCTACTAAATGCATGACATAATAATGAATTTGAAGTACTGGTTACTGTTAGAATCTTCTTTTTATTACTTACAAATGTTTCCAAGTGTTGTGAAATCAGCTTTAACTTTCAGTTTTACTATTCGAAGATTTGTATATAAGGATTTACTCATAAGATTCAATTAAGGTTTGAAGTTACAATTCTCATGAAATACATTACTATCCTGTACACAGTAAACATATGTAATTATATTTTCATTTAAAATGATCCCTTCTAAATTATTTGGGAACACAAGGATGTAAGATGTAGCTCTTCTCCATACATAATGATAATTTTAATATCTTAGAACCTGTTCATCACAATAAATAGAGAATGAGGCTTGTTCACCTCATTCTACACCTTTGAAGCTTCTTTATTTCCCCACACACTACTAACATACTGGCTGTCAGTTACAATATTAACACAGAATATACAGTCTAACTTTTCTCCTGAGTCTTGAAAAATCATTTAAATAATGGTAAGTTATTTTGAAAATAAAATTTCTTTCAACAGTTTAGATTTTATCGCCTCCATTTGTGTGTGATAATGACTCATAGATGGTTTGTTTTAAATATTTTCTATTTACTAAACATGTATGAGGATTCAATTTCTGGACACCCCTAACGTCTTACATTTTATTCAAACACATTTAAAGACATAGTTAAATTATGTAGTTATTTCGGATTCCAGAAACTTAAATTATTTTAATTCAGAATTGAATTTATCCACTCAATGTTTCAAAAACTCTGTTGGGGGCTCTACTTCGGGATTGTGGTAAAACTGCTGATGTAGTGGAATCGTAGAATCTCCTTGGCTGCCTCTCCATCTCGATTTCAGCAAGCAATTAGGATAAACTTTCCCACCATCAACATCACCCTCCTTCCTACCAAAGGCCTACCCACCCCACTTTTGTAAGGGGAAATTTTTGGCCACAGCAGTGGTCAAAGCTGCAACTGACTAAATCCTAATCTGGTCCTTATATTTTCCGTGAGGTTAAGAGGCCCCTTAAGTATTAAAAATAGTCTCCCCCTCAAGATAATTCTTCCTCACTATCACCAATCATAATATGAAGCATAATATTTCTCCTCATTCTTATTGCCATTACAGTTTTCATTCTTCTTTTCCTTTAATTGCCCTTTTATAACTTCCAAACTTCTTACATATCTGGAAAATGTGAATTTCAGTATTATATGCAATATATGCTCATATGCGTTATTAACTTCTTAAGATACATTTATTTTTATATTTACTATTATTAAATTTGATCTCATCTTGTGAAATTTGATATTAGACTATACTTAAAGTAATAAAATACTCTAACAATTACCGTATTTTCCGGCGTATAAGACGACTTTCTAGCACCTGATATCTTTCTTAAAAGTCGGGGGTCGTCTTATACGCCGGGAATATGGCAGCAAGGAGGAGAGAGGGACGGAGGAGAGGTGGCCGCACTGAACAAACACTTCATGCTAAGTACCATGATGTCATAAGCATTTTAATTAAAAATTTCTATATTGAAATCAAATCTGATGTTTTTTTATTTACCGGTAGTGTACGTTGGAAAAGGGGTAGTCTTATACGGAGAGTATAGCACAAATTCTATATTTTAACTGGAAAAGTTGAGGGTCGTCTTATACGCCCAGTCGTCTTATACACCGGAAAATACGGTATATAGATTGTTGCCAGTACAAATATATTTTTGAATAATTTATGTTCTATTATTTAATTGTTAGTAATTATTGATCAAACACTCTCCTTCATCTCTGAGTTAATTTTACTGTTAGAGCACTTGCATTTAAGGATTTACATTTTACCCTTTAAAAATATGGTTTATCTTGAATGATTTCCTTTTTCTCCAAGGATTATTTATGGCTTTATTTTGGGAGATTTATGTTGGATATAAGTTAGCATTTGAGTCGCATCTTCGCGCAGTTTCTTTGATTTTAATTTTTGGCATGCTTGTGTACTTTTTAATCCACTTACTCCTGAACACTAGATCTCTGGAAACTTTACCTGTACTATTTGACTTTGGAAGATTTATTGATATAAGGTGGTTACTTATATTTATCTATAAACATTTTGTATCTGATCTTTATTCTTATATATATTTATATATAATACCTTTTTTAACAAAAATCCTTCCTTTCTTAAACCCAAAGATTGGCCTTGTCTTTGTCATAAAAGTATGCCTTCTGTACTGGAAGTTCTTTTGAGTCACATCTCTCATGTTCAGTGCAAAATATCAAAACCTGGAATGCTTTAGGAGAGCATGGGACTAGTGGTGCTTGGATATCTACTGTCTTGTATTCTAAGGGTAGACTGGCTAATACCTGAGCTCAGTGAATATAAGTTTATTTGAATTTAAAGTACCTACTAAATGCATGACATAATAATGAATTTGAAGTACTGGTTACTGTTAGAATCTTCTTTTTATTACTTACAAATGTTTCCAAGTGTTGTGAAATCAGCTTTAACTTTCAGTTTTACTATTCGAAGATTTGTATATAAGGATTTACTCATAAGATTCAATTAAGGTTTGAAGTTACAATTCTCATGAAATACATTACTATCCTGTACACAGTAAACATATGTAATTATATTTTCATTTAAAATGATCCCTTCTAAATTATTTGGGAACACAAGGATGTAAGATGTAGCTCTTCTCCATACATAATGATAATTTTAATATCTTAGAACCTGTTCATCACAATAAATAGAGAATGAGGCTTGTTCACCTCATTCTACACCTTTGAAGCTTCTTTATTTCCCCACACACTACTAACATACTGGCTGTCAGTTACAATATTAACACAGAATATACAGTCTAACTTTTCTCCTGAGTCTTGAAAAATCATTTAAATAATGGTAAGTTATTTTGAAAATAAAATTAGTCTGAAATATTTAATAATTCATTAATAGCAGTGG
Source organism: Ladona fulva (assembly GCA_000376725.2). Taxonomy (NCBI): domain Eukaryota; kingdom Metazoa; phylum Arthropoda; class Insecta; order Odonata; family Libellulidae; genus Ladona; species Ladona fulva. Next base: position 646,840 of record KZ308181.1, on the reverse strand, counting down.
CTATTGAGGGAAATAATTAGAGGTTTAATGGAGGTGAAAATTAAAATTGTAAATATTGCATGATGTAGTCTAGGTAGTTTTCTACATATTTTTAACTCGAGCTGGAAGTTGTATGGCTAATTTACGTCTAGCTCATATGACTCTTAATTTTATAATGCTAGGAAACTAAAGTTCTTTATAAAATAATTGGAAAATGGTGATTTTTAACTGAGATTGAGGTTTTCCTAAATGACATAACAAACTCAACCTTTTCTCTTTTGATAGTATTGAGTTACTGGTTAACCAAATTACATGTAATCTAAACCTATCAAAGGGAAAAATCTCAAAATGCATTTAAAATTGTAATTTACTTTAATGGAAAGAAAGGATCGAAAATACTTATAAAACAAAATTGATAAACTTGCCAGTTTCAATTTGTTGATGTCAGAAATTAATTGCTATTACTAAATTTTGTAGGAAATATGACAGAAAAAATTCAGTTACTTGATTGTGAGGCCTAATTAAAACTGAATTATACCTTAAACATTTTAGATTCTGGTTGCTGAATTTAAAGTAGAGCTTTGAACTAGCACCAGTTCAATACATTTCAATTCAGTTCTGGTTTTTTCCAGTTCTAAACAGTTTTTTTCTTAAAATAATCCTTTTCTATATTTACATAACCCTTAAATAGAATTTTTGTATTAAATTTTTGAAATGAAAATGTCTATAGGAAAGCTTCAGTTATTACTATTCAAATTTTAATTAGTGAGTTGCAAGTCACTGTGTGTTTATTAAGTATAACCTCTATTACACTTTATGAGAATGGAAAACAGCAAGGATGTTGGAAACAAAATAACGTGGCACAGAAAAGCTGTGCAGCTTAATCCCAAATATAAACAGATGTGAAATAGAAAACCTACCAGAAATGTGGAATACTTGGGTTCAGATCCCAATCATGTTGCTATTTTTCACACCTCTTTATCCTTGGAAAACAGCAGTTTTGGCTGAAGTTCAAAGATTCTAATTTTTTTGTTCAAGTTATGTTTTCACCCTGGAAAAATTAACAGCTCAATTCAGTTTGGTTCCTACTCAATGCTCTAATTTCAAGTCTGGTAGCCAAGATACCTAGTTCTCTATGGAAAAGACCTAAACAAAGATGTGAATTTTCTATTTAAGCAAGCACTCCAAGTATGCTAAGTATGTCTGTAACCTTAGCAAAAGTATTATTTACTGAAAGAAAATACAAAAAAATAATGGATAGATGTTTAATGAACTGAGATTAGATTTAGTTCCCAACAATTTTTGTATGTATACTTGTTGAGAAATTTCTAATTGATTGATTGGAGTTCTTTCCCTCATTGTATGAAGCTTGTCATTTTTGCTTTTCAAAAAGCAGAGCAAATAGTATTTATAAGTAAAAATCTTGAATAGTTCCCAAGGATAAACAAGTGAAAAATATTGAAATGACCGAGACTCAAACCCAGGTCTTCCAATAACCAGCTGATGTTTTAACTTCTGTTAGAAGACCTGCGTTTGAATCTCATTTAGTATATTTGTAAGATATGTGTTTTAGCAAATATTATACTAATATTACTAATTATTGTGATAATATCTCTTATAAAATTTGTTTTCACATCCTAGATTTATCTCTCACTTGCTTTTTCCAAGTATACCCATACTTTCAGTTCTAATTTTTGTCTATAGTTTTCCTTTGTTGATGGTATATACCACAGCCTAATAAGTTAACCTTCCATTCTTGGTTGGTGTAGAAGCAAAACTTAGCAACCGCTTATGTGATTATGGAATTTCCTCAAGGTTGTAACATGTAGGGGTTCGAGACTACCCCAAGATCCATGGTGATAATTATAACTTCAGTGATTTGATGATATCCTGTTATTTTGGTGCATCATACTTTATAGGAGAAGTATTTATTGATAAATATTTTTAAAATATATGCATTTATTGATGTATTCTAATCTAATCAACACTCTTTTACGCTATATTATTGAAATGAAGGTGGTCATGCTACCCACTTGGCTATCCAGGAACCATCATATCTTGTTTTGAGTTATTTTTAATGCCAAATTCATGAACATATCCTTTAACCCACTCAACATGGATGCCTTGAATTCGAGGCATCCCATACTAGGCGGAGGCGCAGATGCCTTAACATCAAGACATATCTATAATTAGCTCAAAAAAATTTATTGTTTATTTATTATTTATACTGAAATTTGTGATAAATAATTTTAAAATGATTAAATAATAGGAAAGTATCCTAGGAAGTAAAAAAATAAGTTTCGCGTCCGGGAAACTTTTGCTGAATTACCTTAGCATTGAGTGGGTTAAATAATCAAGAATATTTTTTATGATTCATGTATTTTATCCAAAACTGTTTGTTATTTTCCCTTCAAATTCAAAACTTTTTTATTGAAGCCATTAGTTAATGAAAGTTGCAAAAATGAAATTTTCTGATTACTTTCCCTCAGGCTCAAACTAATGGTGTTGATGATGGAAACTTCACGCTCTACAAACCTATTCGCCTGTCTCAGATGTCCAACAGTTTATCTCTGTCTGCCCTTGGAATGATGTCTGGTGGGAGGATATTGGTTGACTCCAAGAGCATATCTAATGCATCACAAGAACAACTCCAGAAAAATACTATGGTTTGGGTGGAAGATTGGACACAAGCAGGGGGGAAATTTAGCATCTCAAAGACTCCAAACCATTGTAAAGATTCCAATATCAGGAAGGATGGAGAGGGCATTATCCACTGGGGCTTTGAAGGCAGAGTTGTGAGGATGGATGTACCATTGGAAACAGTAAGACAAGATTCAAGTCGTATCTTAATTTTAGCTGACTTTGTCTCTTATAAATATCTAAAAAGCATCTTAGGGACTTGAAAGTTCTGAAATGTTCATTCCAGACAATGGTAGATAGGTGCTAAGTACCATTACATATTCAAAGTCAGTTTCATGTTCTTTGCCTGTCGTAAATTTTCCATTTTGTACGCATTTTTCACTCTAAATTCAACTTCAAATTTCATTTTGCTCATTCAAATAAGATTTTGCCTTAAATTTACTTTTAGCGCAATTTATATATCCCCGCAAAATATAGGATGTGTAATGAGTATTTTAGGCAATTTAAGGATAATGTTCTGGTGAACAGTGAAGCTGCTAAAGTTTTAAATCAGTATTTCTATACTATAATTTCATTGCATCATTGTTTGAATATCTACCAAGCTGATAACATTTCTTTGGATATTTTTATTTATAAATAGACTGTGGAGCAGCTGAAGAATTCAGCAATAAAGGAATTTGAACTTCCTCCAAATAACTATCGTCTCAGAAGACAAGAAGATGAGCCAGTAGACTGCTATGGAGACTCCTCAGCAAATGGTAAAGGATCACTGAGGAGCCCACTTCAGGAGCATTTGGTTTTGAGTGAAGCAAATGTACAGTTTGGATCGAAAGTGGTTTTAGAAGAGGGTAAACCAGTGGGAGAGAATGAGGTATGCTGGCTCAATTTCTTTCTCATAACATTATAAGTATTTCACAACTGGGGATATTTTATTATTGTTGCCTTCACATTTTAGAAGTTAAGTCTAATTTGGAATCTTTAGATATATATTGAAATGCATTTCTTTCTATATAGTAATTATCAACTTAGAAGTGTTCTTCTTATGTAAAACTTGGTAGTTTTAAATCATGTTTAAAATCCTTCATCTTTGAAATTTCATTTATAAAACTTATTTGATGATCCCAATACCATAAAAAACTGGGTTTTCCAGGGAAATTTTATTCTTGAGCTTTAACATAGTCTTTTTGTTATGTTATAGCAGGATTCCATATTAAGTCGTTATTGAGTGGTTAGTAATTGTTAGTTCAGCAAGGAGTGGGACCATTTAGCAGAATTTTGGTGACTTTAGAATTTTTTCCTTGATGCTTTACAACTAATGCTAATAATTAAATCTAAATTTAACAGGATACATCTTTCATCATCCTTGCTAAGCTGGTGAATTATCCTTATGGTTATCTTAAGGTTGTTATATTCCTCAAACTTTGTTGGTTTGATGGCTTATTGTTTGTGGAGATGTAGATTTTTCTGCCAAGCAGAAAATTTTCCATCTAGCAGTAATTAAAATTTAATTCATAGGTAGTTGTATAAAAGATTCTGTTTAATTTTTACTCTCCTCCTCTAAGCCTATAACTGCAAAGAAGAAATAATCATATTATCTTTCTCAGTGTGTTATAATGATGATCATATACTGGTTGCGATTTTTGTGATAGTTTTCTCTTAGTAGATATACAGCCTTAGCTCACTTTGAGTGAGCATAATCAGATGCTGATTCTTCCCATACAGAAAGCAGTACCTCTATGGAATTATTGAATCTTTTTATTGTAACATTCCTTCATCAATTAATCAAGCAGATAAACTCACAGGTTCATTAGTTCATTCAAAGTAAATTAGGATTTTGAAGAAAGAAAACCAAAACTTCATTACTTAACTGAAATGCTAATTAAATCATGACATTTCTTTTGATTTAGATATGGCTGACCTTCTCTCCACCATCTTGCTCTGGAGAAGGTGCTCGTGAATTGGAAATCATTATGGACAAAAGGTGCTCAATAAGAGAGTTGCTCAAGGAAATGCTCAAACTTGTTCACCTCTCTGGTAATTTATATTTTCATTTATTTTTAACGTATATTGTTTTTATCAGTTTATTTCTGTGTCATCATGCCAATGCAATTTCAATCTCTTTTTGGCCTTACCTATTATTTTTCAGCTTTCATTAGATGTGTATTTGATATTTTTAAGGCACCTTTCCATTGGAACTAGAAACTTAACATATCTTGATAATTGCATTGTAATTCATGTATTTCAATTTGCAGTATGTTTTGATCTTTCTGCTAAAAATATCAGCAATAATTATTATGCTCTGTAGCATAGTATATTTTCATCTACTCAGAAATATGCTTTGAAATGCCTATTTGAAAATAAACTATGTAGTATAATTTTATTGTTGCATGCATTTAATGGTTTTAATTCTGAGATTGTGGGTTCTAAATTGTATGATCACATTAAGGCACCTCTTTCACTAAAATATTTAGGTGAATACATCCTGTTATGCTCAGAGCAATTTCATTTCATAATATATGTCTAATCTTCTGTTAACTATTGCTAGGTGAGGAGTGGCATATCAGAAAAACCAAATGGAATGGAGATTCAGGTCAACCACTTGATGATCTAAATGCCAGTATCTGCAACGAATCCATTGAATATGGTCAGCATTTGATCTTGTGTGAGAAATCTCTTCCTCAGCGAGGATTCATCAGACTTCATCTTTATCTCTGTTCCCTCATGAAAGACTCCCTTGATTTGATACATAACTGTCAGGGTAAGATTTCATTACGAGTATTAATTGTTAATTCATACTGCAGCACTTTTAACAATACATTCTTGATAATATACCTCTTCATTTGCTGGATGTTATCTATTTCATTGTGTCTAATCATACTTAATATGCATTCAGCCCTCAGTAGTCTGGTAATAAGTCCAAAAGTGCACAATTTTTATGGAATTATCTGTTTTCGGTGAGCTAGTTTTTATGCATCCAAACTTGCCAAATCATTAGATTTTGTCTACCTGCGGAGCTTTAGCAACTTAAAACTCACCTAACTTAACTATTTAGTTACACAAAGTTTACATTTTGGCAGCAAGAATATTTTTTTGTGGTTTTCTTGTGCAAAAGTGAAACTATTACTTACTGATTGAATTCTAATTGTAAACCATGAGATGGGGTATTCCATGAATTTTTAATCTAGCAAAGTAGTTTTCAGATCAAAATCACTGAAACTTAGATAATATTAACCCATATTCAGTAGAATTTTGTTCTTGTGAAAACCTGCCCCTTAGATGACTGAAATCATGTTTGAGGGCAACTCTCTTTAAAACAAAAGGAAATGGGAAATAACTTCTCACATTTTGGTAAAATAAGAAACTTGTGGAGGATTACTATTTAATAAGAGGAAATTAAAGACTGCTCAGATTTTGGAGGCATTAGCAAGACCATACAAACAATTTCTACATTGTTGTTAATAATGTCTAAGAATTTTAAATTCGTTTGTAACTTTTGCTTCGATAGCAGTGATTTGAGTTTGTTTGTGTAATTTTCAGATCATTCTCCACAAATGAATGGAGGAAGCAAGGAAATGGATAACAACTGTGGAGAGACTGAGGAGGATCATATTCATGGAAAATGGGTCTCTCAGAAACTTGAGAGTATGCTCCAACTCTTTCTTTCAGTCACCTATCATATATTCATTCTTTTTCTGCTTTCATTCTTGGAGTTCTTTGCTTAGAAAAACATTATTTAGTAATTTAATGATCTTATATTAGTCACTCCTTTTAACTACTACCACTGACACTAATAAATTTATTTAGTCTAACTGCAAATTTTGAATATAAAATTGTGAACTTGAAGTAGTAAAATTGAAGTTCTGTTCTTAGAATTCTTGCATGATGTGAGATTCTAATTCTTTACCAGAATAAAAGTTTCCTTTCCGATTTAAGTTTAACATCCAAAATTGAAAGAATCCATTTCTTATTAATATGCATTAAATGTAATTTTTGTTATATTTTTCTCAATTTAAAGGAAATCTTGTCATGGAAATTGCAAGCTATAAATTGGACAATCTTGGATGCTTGGAGATTGAACAAGGTTCATCACTACATGAGCTAAAGAGGACTATCATAGCTCTCAGCCCTAGGGTACAATCACTATGTTCATCCTCCCCTAAAAGAATCCGCGTTCGCCTTTTAAAAAAGGCTGAAAATACTGCCAAAGCTACTGGCTCAGAAACAGTGAGATTCTCAAGAGTCTTAAAAAATAATTCAGTCCATCGCTTGGCCAAAAATCCTGCCCATGACAAGGGCATGGAACAGAATGGTCTAAATTTGGCATCTCTACAAGTTCATTCTGGTGATATCATTGGAGTGCAAGTTCTTCCTGTTGAAGAGGAATTGGGGTATGATTTTAATGTTTTTTTCTCTCATTATGAATCTTTCTAATGATGTAAATATTGTGCTATAGTTTCATTACCTTTAGGAATGGTTTTCAGTAAAACAGGGAATGGCTTGAAGGAGTATTTGGTATGAGAATAATAAGGGAATGAAAAAAATTGTGAATATATGGGGATATTGGTACATTCTTGTCAAACTATTCATTGAGGAATTTTATTTTTCTTGCATTAACAGATAATTAGTATGCTTCTCTAATAGATATTTATGAGTAGGATATTTGTATTTCCTGTTTACCTGTAGTAATTTTACATTAATTCCATCCAATTATGGAAATGAATCTCATGTTGTAAATCATAATTTGTAACATTCTCTCTATTGGGTTTGCAGGTCTGATGATGTTGTTTTGGAATTATGCCTACGCCACGCTAACGGAAAAAGTTATAACCCTCCAGTTGAACTTGTTTGGAATAATTCTGGATGCAGCTCTAATCCTAAGGCTAGCAATTGTAATAATGCTGTCAAGTCTTGTGAATTCAATGGCACTACTCCAAATAACTGCTCACCCTCCAGTTCCTCAGCGTCAAGTGATTCCCCTACTGAGTCACAATCCTCAAATCCTCTTGAGGATGAAGACAGCCTTGCACTTGGCTTTATAAAAGCTGTTAGTTCTATCTTAAATGTGCCAGAAGATGGAATTATTCTAGCAAAGTATATATCAACCAAAAGAGATTGGATAATCTTTCCAGGCACCTACAAACAAATACTTGAAAGCATAGCACCAGTGAGTATGCTCTAAGTTTAAGCTTTTATTGTTAAGAAAAATTATTACATACATGCAACTAGTTCCAAAAATATTGCACTTCAGGTGGTGGGGTACATAAAATTACATAAATTGAACTGAAAAACACTCCAAGCTGGCTTATCCCATGTCCCAAGCAACATTGTAACTGTACAGGCTTCAAATTTGATCCTATCCTTTGGTTGATAAAGGAACCTTTTTCCCATTCTTCCAGAATTTCCTATGGAGATTTGCATTGGTTAACCATCCAAATCCAAATTTGCTTAAAGCCTTGTGTCCTGACCAAAAATAATGATACAAACACAAGATGTAGTGAGGTAGGAGATGGTCAAGGATTTGGATTACCCTTATCATCCATAAAATCAAAATGGGATACTGGTTGAAAATAAGTCCTTCAACTCTATCATATCAACAACCCATCCTCCTTCATGTATAAGGTGTTACAATTTGTTAAAAAGTGTTATGATGAAAAAGCAAGCGTTACACAAATGCTCTCAGGTAGAGGTTGGGAATCCTTCAAAAAAATGAGATTAGAAGCTAGGCTGTGATTGCTTGCTAAAATCAGAGAAAGTACACTTGTGGAAGACATCATTGATATTATGCAACTACCCTGCTTCTTCGGCCAATCCAACAGTGAGCATAAAATAAGAAAAATAGATGCAAGGACAAGTCGTTTTAGGGACTCATTCTTTCCGCAAACAATACAAGATAACAATAAGCTAAAGAGGTAACTTGAATGCTTTCTGTTTACACCCCTGCCGCAAACCAAAAGGCAACTTGCAGAGTATTTATGTATATGTAGATGAAGTTTATTTAGCTCACTGCCTATACATCTGTCATTAATATTTATTGCTTTTAAGGTAGTATTTCTGGGTTATGTAAATCATTCCCATTTAAATATCTCATTTTTATTATACTTTCACTGACCTATGAAATTGTTAATTTTCAACAACCAACTGAAATTGTTCTTTAATCAGATTCAATGAGACTTTTTGCAAATTGTTCCTCTCCCTTGATGTTTAGTTCTCAAACAAAATGAGATTCAGAGAAAATCTTTTAATATCTTAATCATAATAACTTTAATTGATACCTCCTCTTCTTTTTATTTTTTCAAAATGTATAATTTGTTAAATTTATTGTAAAAATATTTTTCATTGTCAGTTCCTAAAATAGTGATAAGATGTGAAATTTTTTCACCCAGTTTATTTCTTCAACTTTTTTCACAGGACAAGCAAACCCCAGTGCAGTCTAAGAAAGGAATTTTATACAGTAGGAAGCTTGCTCGTCAATTCATAATTAACCTTACAGACGGAGATGTAGTAGTTGTAAAGGTAAGAAGCAAATTTTTTAAATGAAAGAAAGTGGTTATTAATTATGGTGGTTTGATGGTTAGAAGAAGCTATTTTGCTAAGTTAACTTCTTTAAACCACTTAACATACACATTTGAAAACTTCATAACATACTGAACCAACATTATCAGCTATCTAGGAAGTTTTCTGATTTCATAACTTCTGGAATCTCAAAGAACCCAAATCAGAAGAACAAACAAGTTCAGGCTTTAATTTAGTCATAAATTTTGTGGCTTAAACTTTCAGGCACATCTTAATTGCAAAAGGTAATATTAGTGTGACAAATTCAGGACATTTTTTTTCTAGTATTATTAATCTTACATTATCCATTTTTTCATAGATTTCTGTATCATTAATTATATTGCAATGTTTGTTCTATGAACTTGTACACCAAATTCAGTATTGTGAATTTATATATATTTGGACGTGCCTTACATCTTCTACAACCTCTTGGTATCTGTAAATGATCACTGGGCAAATAAATATTATTATTATTATTATTGCTGCCTTTATGTTTTCCAAAAGTGAAGCATAATATTGTCCATTAATACAGTCGTACCTTGAGATTGAGTTTAATTTGTTCCACAACTGAGATTGTAAGTCAAAATTCAAATCAATTTTAGCTAAATATCTGTATGTACCCAAAATAAAACAACGCAAGAGAAATGCTTTTGCAGTGAGGTAAACACATGAATTGAACATGCAAAACTTGCAAATCTGAGTGGTGGCTTGCTATGTTAACGACATCACAGAGGCCAGCTTATATCTTGAATTTTTATCCTTAACTCAGGTAAAAAACTGGACCTAATGACGGCTCATATCTAAAAAACTTGCATTTTGAGGCACTCTTATTTCATAGTACCATTGTATTATTAGAGGTACTCCCTAAGGATGGCTCATTTTATATTTCAAAATATAAATGTTGTTGCCTTAACAGCAGGCAACATACTCCATGTCCTTGCATCACAAACAGTCCTCAGTTTTGATGTCCATTTCATTTCTGGGTAGTGGTGATGAATTTAAGGTTCTTTCACTGTCATAAAAATTATTAAGTTTTTATGAAATTCTCCAGAAAGTCCACTGGTAATTGTATTCAGATTTTCTTTGAGTAAATGCAGTTCCCCCCTTGACTGAAGCCTTCTCATAAGAAGTTCATCTGGAATTGGAATGCACTCACTCAGTTTAAAACCTCAAATATTCTGCCATTTCATTCAATCTACTGTATCTATCAATCAAAACACAATTATGCACTTCATGTGGCTCTTCTTGATCCTCCAGTACATAATGCAGCTTCAATGTGTATTCTTCTGAACTCATTTATCCAAAGCCAAACAGTTTCTTAAGTAAGAAAAGAATCTCCTTTTGGAATAACAAGTGTGAAAAATAGCGACACGACTGGGACTCGAACCCAGGTCTCCCACTTTCCGGGCAGGTATTCTGCTAAGTAATCTACTAAGACACCTTCCTTTCCTTTAATTCTCCTTTTGTTTGGAAATCCTTTGATGGATTGAATGTATTAATTTTATAGGTTCGTAATATGATAACTCCTTTCTAAACTTTAAAACAAAAGAGTATTCTGATTCAAAGGATTTCTGATAAGTAAACACATATTTTGCTGGAATAAGAGAAAAGTTTTTGTTTGCCATCAGTTTCAAAGGGTGGATAAAATTGAGATTAAAGTACCTTGCCATAACGTTGCTATAATTTTGCACATTTTTAAGATAATAAATTACACATTTACAATACTGCACTTAATTTTACTTCATTCAATGAGAAGCTATAATATTTTTTCTTGTGGGAATGTTAATTTATAAGTTTGCAATAGAATAGTAGATATTACGAGGCAAGATGAGTATTTATATTTGAAAATTTCCGAAGGTTTTTCATAGCCTAATTGGTTTATCTTCATATTTATATTTGTAGGATGTGTCATCTGAACTTGAAAATGGTATCCAAATAAATTTCTCATCGTCAAAAGAATCTGGATCAAGTTGTATACATGATATTAATGGAGAGAAAATGAAAAATGGCCTAGAGGGTGATAAGCTAATGAATTTCTCATTGGTTAAAGAACCTGAAACAAGTAGCAGAAGCAATGGGGAGAAAATAAAAAATGGCTTAAACATTGAGTAAGTATAAATTGAACATTTAGATTTCATGATATTAATAGGAGCTAACTTTGTCCACTACCATTTCAAGAAGTGCCTAATATTATAAATGGAACCTTATCTCAACGGACAGTAACTCAAGCAGCAGTTTTCCTTACAGGAAAATCTATTGAGACTAATGACTCTCCAATTTGAGTACTTCTTGTAATCGCAAAGAGTAAAATAATCTTAGATAAATTTCAAAATCTCCATTAATTGTTTGTATTCATTTTTTCCAAAGTTGTGTGTATATAAATATTATTATTATTGGCACTTGATAATTTATTGCATTCTATATACTTATAGAATTATTGACATTATATAATCATCTTTCCTATTTGTGAATTGCAGGCCACAACTGTGTATTGAATGGAAGGAGACTCCTAAGAAGTTTGAGAAAGGAATTCACATCCAAGTGGTGGATTACTCATAAAAGCTCTTCCTATGAAACATTTGTATCATCAAGATGATTCTTTGGAAACATCCAATTTTGAAGCAGCATATTTCAAATTTCCAGCAAAATTTGTTATGTTTGCTTCATCCTCAACTTAGTCAATGAAATATTCCCCACAAGCAGACTTCATATCAACAGAAGAATCTTCAGGTGTTTATGTTATGAGTTACTATTTTTGTGAGATGAAATAACGGTTTATATAAACATATATTTATGAGGAAATGAATAACCAAGAATAAAGTTATTTGATAGTAAAAAAGATCCATTTCTCATTATTGCAGATTTTTTGTGCGGTAGACTTAAAGTATTTGATATAAGTATGGTAAAAATGCAATTATGTCTAATCCATCTAAATTTTTTGTTAAACCAATTTAACCACTATGAAAGGCATTATTTCTTAATAGTATGCCTAAAATATTGAAAATGCAGTTTGTAACTAGTGTGATTTCAATTTTGTCAAATATTGTCTGTTTCACATCTCCAAAAAGAAAGTATTGATTCTCCAGATGGAACCATTGTTACCTGAGAATATGGCTGTGATTTAGCAATAAGTCACATTAGTTGGTTTGTCCTTGTGGTTTAAACACTGAGATTTAGAAACTATACTAGGTTTCGTAACAGTTGCATTTTAATGGTATGAATTAAGGAAGGTGAGCTCATGTAAATAAACAATTCTTCAATCTTGTGTATATAGAAAATTTTCTGAACTTATGTTTTCTTGTTAATCCGTCTTCCCTTCCTTCAGCATTTCTTATTGCCAAGTGTCATTCATATGTGATGACCTGATGTATGTTTCTATTTTAGCTGAAGGAAAGATAAAAGAGCAAGGAATTGGTATAATTTTAACACGATTCAATTGTATATGTTTATAATTTTACACGTTTGTTTTATAAAGGTTGTAAATTAAAAATGAGTGATTACAAAGATACTTGAAGTCTCTCTTACACTTAAGTATTCCAGGGAATTCCTCCCCTAGGGGAACAAAATGTTACCTTAACTACCTAACCAGAATGGAATATCATTGATAAGTTCTGTCAATGCTCATTTATCAGTTATGTGCCCTCCAACCAATTTTAGCATAAAATGGTAGGGATGAAGGTCTAGCCTGTCATGGATGAACAAATTTTCTCCTTTAACAGCTAGTATAAAAATTAGGCATTTCTCTTAAGAAAGGTTGACTTTTTTTACTCTGCTTATGTTGGTAAACTGAAGAAGAAAAAGTTTTTTTAATGGTATGAGGGCTTTAGCTACATGTTGAATACATGGTGGTGATGATTTTTCTCTTGGGATAATGCAGTATATTGTCACTTATTTATGAATGCACTATTCTGTGTAATCCTGAAAAAAAAATACTTCGAGTAATCGTTAAACTATTCTTAATTTTTGGAAAATTTTTAAGAGGCGACGAATTTTTCTCAAGATGCATTATTCATCATGGCATAACAGTGCTGATCTTTGTACAGAGGGATATTAAGTTCTAAAGATTATTTTAACACTACATTCATCTCCCTCAATAGAAAGACATTTGTGGTTTCCTGGGTATTTATACTTATTTTATAACTAGCAACAGGGAAAGGTGAATAAAATAGTATGGAAAAGCAGTGGAGCTGAATCCCCAGGGTAAACAAGTGTGAAAAATAGTGACATGACTGGGACTTGCACACTGGTCTCCCACAATCTAGGCAGGTATTGTAACCACTGAAATAGCACTCTGCATAATAGATGCAGAATGGTAGTTCAGTATTTAGAATACATTTCTATAAAGTGGGAGGCCAGATTCAAGTCCCAGTCATGTCACTGTTTTTCACACTATTTATCCTTATTTTATAACTGTTCAAATTTGGAAAATCTAAAGTATAGCAAGGTTTTCTCGAATCTCTGGTCAATCCTAAGCCTTCAGCTTGGCAACTAAATGATTCTTTGAACTTGATCCCCTTTGTGACTATTGGTGGAGATATACTGAAAAGGTAGTACTTTTCAACCTTTTGTATTGGTGCATATTGGCTCAAGGAAAGAAGAACCTGAACAATACCCTAAATAGTTTCATTCTAAATCACAATCGAAAGTGAATTTAAAAGCAATAGTGGAATAAAATTTTAGTGCTTTCATTACTATCTCTTGGTGAAGAAAATTAGATAATTCATAATATCAAGAATATATCACCCTCAAATAACATACACACATCATGAGCTTATTTATTATTATGGGTGGCACATGGATGGTAAAGCAGAGTTATAGGAAATCAATTAGGAAAAATAAATGACAATGAGTGTCATATTTCAAGTATTATATGTTATAGGAAAATTTACCATGCGCAATTAGCCGCCAGTAGTTTGAACATGGTCGACAGCGGTCGACTATCGGTGTAGAAAGATATCCTTTCGATTGTCTCGACACTATCGTACGGCACACTTCAACGCGGACCCGATGTTTGTTGGTGACCAGACTGATCAACCTTTACCAGGTCGTTATTGTTAGCGTACTTTCAGATAAACCACGGATCGTAAATATAATATATTAACAGGTAGTTAAGTTTTTCTGGTTTACGTAGAGTTTCTTACTTTATATGGTACATTTCGTTCGGATTATGCAATTCAACGCTAAAGAAAAATATTTTATATGTTCTTTCTTTCAGCTGTTCTGCGCCTCCCAAAGAGTTCAGAATGACGACCTATATTTCAAGAAAGGATATTGAGGAGATAAAGCCATCCCTCGATATGACTGTCCAAAAGTTTCTAGGATTCAGTGAACCTTCTTTGGTGACGGCGGCAATAAATTGCCTTGTTTCTGGATACGATAGAAGGAAAACCACTGGTAATATACTCATAAAACTGTCATTTCTCATACCTTCGTATGTTCACTTACACAAAATATATGTTATTTCTCCTACACATATTTCTCTGTACTGCGAATACGGTGGCTGAGACTACTAAATTTACGCTGATTGTCTTGATATATCCGAGAAAATTGTCATTAAGATAAACGAAATCTCATATTTATTGCTGATTTTGCGTGATATAAGTATGATTGTAGTTTTGTTGAAATTCTTGACGTACCGTTTAAATGTTGTAATGCACAGGATATGCTGTATTAGATCCATTCACTTCATCTTAGTATCTAATCTAATCTGAAATTAAATGAAATTTTGAAAGAATTTGTTTTATGACGCATGAAACAGTCGTACTGAACTTGTTTTCTAAATTTTTTGTGCATCTATGGCAGTTGGTGAATGATGTAATTCATGCAGCATTACCTTTGATTTTAAAGGCAATCAGAAGAAGAACAAGGCAGAAGAAGGACCTGGGTATATTCTTTCATGTTTATTCTTGTATTTTCTGCAATTTTTATGTTTTGATTTTTCTGTGGATGACATAATTTCTTTATTCAACGGGTTGTATTCCAGTTGTAAAAGTGGAGATTTTTTTACCTTAATTACCTTTTATAAAGTTGTTATCTGTAATCAGTAATTTTTTAAATTGGAACCCATTGTTATTATAGGTTTTTTGTTATTTTTATTGATGTTAATTTTAATTTTACTGTACTGAAAGATATTTTATTCCATTATGTATTGCAATATCAAAATCACAAGTTCAAAACAAAATTTTTGGTATTCCAGATAAATTGGCATCTTTATTAGATAATCAGAAAGCTTCACGGTTAACTGACCGCATTTTTGATATGCTTGAAGAAACTCGTGGCATAACAATAAATCAATCACAGCAAAACTCATCATCCAGCCGTTCCTCTAAGAAACGATCGCGTGATAATGAGGTGAGTAGCTAGTTTTTTTGGTTTATGTGCATATTTAAAGATTATAGTGTTACTATTTTCTGATACAGTCATCTATCATCAAATCCCAAAATCCTGTATTTTTCTTTCTTAAAACAGAGTCATTTCTGAATAAGCTTTTCTCGTTTTCTTAATTATGGTTTCAGAGTTTTGGTTTTTATTCAACTTTCAGTTTAATGCAATTTACATGTAATTTCTATTGGATTTTCAATTTTTGAGTGTGATTTATGTAGTTTCTTTATTTCACATTAATAATTCTCCTTGAATGATAAATCTTTGTGTTGGGAAAGAAATTACTGCAAGTGGGTAGTACATATTCAATAAAAGCAGTCCCAGTTTTGATTCCCAAAGGGAACTCTTGTGTGCAAAATGACCTCAGCTATCAAAACACTTTTAATAATAGTTTTCTTACTTTAACAATTCTAGAAATCACTTTTTTAGTAATTTTCACAGTAAAAAATTTTTTGTTCTTTTGGTGAAATTTTTGTTCTTTTTCTATTGTGTTGCAGTTATCTTGGCATTTATTTAATGATAATATCATCATGAATTTTATTTAAAATAAGAATTAGGGAAAAAGTGTAGGCTACTGTAGCTTGATTGGAATATGAAGGATTGTCGGTATATACTAATTACAGTAAATTACATTATGAAATCCTCACTCTTCATGTGATAATTAGGGTGAAGATTCAGTCAGCAGTTCAGCTCCAAAAGAAGAAAAGCGTTCGAAGACAACTGATGAGGAAGCTTCTGCTGCAACCCTTCCTCCAGTTGGTCAGCCAAGCCCTGGGCAGTTGACAGCATTACAGGTGAGGCCAGAGGTTAATTCAGCTATGGCTGGAGCATTCATGAAATGTTTTGACTGTTAGGGTCAAAGTTCTCATATTTTCCAGGATTGAGATGCCTTTATATGAATTGAGAGTGGGAAATAGTGACTAAATGAACCCGACCTACAAATACTCTTCTATTGGCAATCCCTAGTCCTGTAAGTGATTGCATCCTGGGTGTACTTCCTTGTTTGGTGTTCTCAGTTCTGTTAATATATAATGTAGAACATTTTAAACTTGTGTTTATATTCTACATGTAAAAAAGGGAAAGTTATCAATTTATACTTGCTTTTTATTGTGCCATTGATGAAAATAAGCAAAAAGTTTTTGGTTGAAATTAATTGAATGTATTTTAGATAAGTCTGTGTGAAATAGGATCTTAAGGATTATCATTACCAATTTTTTTTGCATAATGATACTTATCTTAGAAAGTACTGTCTAGAACATAAATTTGTGGAGCAAGGTATAATTGCATATCCATTTGGTTATATAAAGTAAGTAAGCTCTCTGTACTATAAAAGCCATTTTGTTTTAAAAAGATTGTCTCTCATGGTCTGTGATGTTTCTGTCTCTATCTGTTGCATTTGTATTGAAACCATTTCTGCTGCTATAAGACAGTTGATTTCTTCAGAGATGTCCTTCATTGCCTTGCAACATTTTAACCCTTTAATCCTTGTAAGTTTTCCTTATCTTCTTGTCTGTATGCTGGCTAAATAGAGTGAAACCTATCTTTAGCAGAATCCATTTGGAAAGATTTTTTCCAAATAAGATAGTTTTCCACTGAAAGCAGGGTTGGCCATTAGTGATGAAAAGGTATTACCATGAATCCATATGATCCACACAGTTGTGTGGGATATTTGGCTGAAATTTAGTATGCAGAAGATGTGGAAAAATAAAGTCTCACATATTGTAGATACCAATTTTTTTATGAATAACATGACGATTCGTTAACAAAATATGAACATATTCCATTATTTTTTTATGTTTCACCTTAATATTCTGCATCATGTAATTCACTACATTCCAGATTGCCTCATTCAAAATATTAAATAAATCTGGATTACCTTTATGTAGTCTAGAATTGACCAAATGTTTATTATTTTCTTAATATTTCTTGGTACAATTTTGTGCTTTTGTTGCCATTGAATTATGAATTAAAATGATCATCTGACTGACTCACTATACCACTTTGTGCCGTTGACCACCATCTCGCTTTCATGAAAAATAGGAAATTCATGGTGAAATTTACAAATTCCCAGCACCTGCTATGCTTTCTGTCATTTCCTGTTACTAATTAAGTTCGTGTATCAATTCTGGAAAAGTAAAATAAAATAAAAGGTTATTAAAGTTGTTTAGATAAATCAGAAATTATCATGTCATATCCTTTTTATTTTAAACTTGTGACACTTGATTGTCAGTCGTGTTGCTTTAAAATCAGATACAAATCACTTATTCAAGCCTGAATTTTGCAATTTTTATACTTTATTTAATTAGTAATTCCTAAGTTAAAATTGGGATAAGACCTGAACTAAATGTTTAAGAAAGGTTGTGTGTTGGTATTCCACCTAATAAGTATCAGGAGATTGTTTTCAGTAGTTTAATATTTTTATTTAACAATGATTTTACCAATTTTGCTGATTGTTAGTTAACCAAAGCAGTGTAAGCAGATGTTATAAGCCACAGTTTAACATTAATTTACAAAAGTTTGCTTCATTAACATCAAATTTATCAGTATGTAATTAATTGTAGGAAAATGGAAATGTAAAAAATTATACTTAGTATATGTATATAGTTGCCAATCCAAAGCAAGATAAGACAAAGGATAACTTATTATGCCAGCAGCAGCTATCGTTTTGGCACAGCACTCACATGGTGCCTAAGTCTTTAGTACCAAAGAAAATATTCCAACCCGTTTATATTCAATATCTTATTTATTAAAGATAGACATTTATATTCAGAACTGGGTATTGTAAGTGACATTTTAAGTTTTACTCTTGGCTTTTTACAGCACTTTGTCATTATCATAATTGATTCAGAACAGTTAATGCAATGTTCAAAGATACATTAACTAGGATGCTGTAGATAGAGCCCTAATCATAATTTTTTGTATACTTCAGATAAAGGAGATGATGGCAAATGCCCAGAAGATGATAGAGGAGAGGAAGAAGGCATTGACTATGTTGAGGGTTGGTGATGGGGTCAGGAGTGGGGGAGGAGATCTCTTTGCATCAGAAACACGAGCCCCAGCAGGAGGCACTGATGAAATGAGAAGTAATGGGTATGTTTGTCCAAGTCTTAAGACAGAAGGAAATATTTCAAAGGATTCTAATATACTGATTGTAGCTTTGTTGGCTACCCCTTTTTACACCTTTTTCCCCTCTCTCATAACCTAATTTATGCAACCCTCAACTTAAAATATGTCTCGATGTGTTTGAAAAGTGGTGAAAATATAACAATAAAATGTGATTTGTCTTATTTTGTGACAGATTATGCCAATTTATGTCCTAATAAGTATGCAACTAACAGAAGGGATTGGAATGCTAGACAAGAAAATGATGGTGTTTCTTTTGGGAAAAGTATATCCACTTTAAATGTTAACATTTAAATACCTATGACAAGATGTTTTGGGCACTTTAACTCAATTATCATAGGTTCATCTCTCTAAATTTCTTCTGTATCACTTTCTTACTATACCAAGCATTCATCAAATTTTGCAAGAAACAATTTAAGAATATTTCAGTGTGAACAAGATTCCATTTTTGATAACTGACTACATTAAATTTGAGCACACAATGACCAAAGTTTGTTAGAAATGTAATTTTATATTTCTTATAACCTTTTTGTCCGTAACCAACCACAACCTTACCTACCTATCAATCTCTCCAAAAAAGGGTTTCAATCACTGATTCTTTTAAGGAAATGAATGTAAACTGTAGTTGTTGGCAAGACCAGGATTTTTAATTAGCAATTACATTAACTTTTTTGTTATAGTTCTTGTTTTATTAATTACTGTAGGGGTTGGCCCCTAGCTCTTCTTTGAATGACTCCTTTTGTTTTTCATTTCCAGTAATTCATCTAGTCGTTCATCATCATCATCATCATCTGCAAGCCGTTCTGCCCCAGCAGTTGACTCTGATAAGGCCAGGAAAATAGCAGAATTACAGGTAGGTCTGCCATATATTTAGCCTTCTCTTCTATTTTTTCTGCACTTTATCAAAGATTTTATATACTAAAGAAGACTAATTCTCATTCTTACCCAAATAAAGACATAATTAAAAATCCATTTTGCTCATCTCGTCAGCTGAAGTTGTTATGATTTTCCATTTTTTATTGCATGGTATAGGCACAGATCCAGTCAAAGCTATCATCAGGACTTCTATCTATGGCTGCAGCAGCTGGTGTTCAGCGCCAACAGCAGCAGGCACTTGTGCTTGGACAGCAAATGGCAGCAATGGCAGCGCAACAAGGACAGAGGCTACCACCACCTCCTCTGATGGCAGTGGTAACTGGGATGGCCCATCGGCCCATGGCTGCGATGCAGCAACAGCAGCAGCCGAAGCATATTCCACAACCTAAGCCAGCACCCCTCATCTTAGACTCTGAGGGTAGGACTGTGGATGTGACTGGCAAAGAAGTTCAACTCACTCACCGTATGCCTACTCTAAAGGTGTGAAATTACATTCTACCTTGCTGTAGTTTTTAAATGTGACTGATATCCTTTGACCAATTATCATGAACACCTATTATTAGAAATGATCACTATCAATTATCATTATTATCACTAAATATTCTTTAAATCATTCCTAATCTCCCACTAGAATATTTTGCTTTTAATGTAATATTTTTGAAGTATGATATTCTTCAATCGTTCATCATGCTGTCTCACAATAAAGAAATTAGCTTAATCCTTGTGAGTGTTAATCTTGCTGAAAGTTAATTTGTTTCTCTGAAAAGAGACTAATGATATTTAAATCACCTTAGGCAGTGCTAAAGTATCATTAACTCAAATTTTGTTGTTCATTTAACTGCACATTTGTTAGCTGTAAATTCTGGAGAATGATGAGAACTATGTTTAACCCTCCAGGCTAACATAAGAGCCAAGAAGAGAGAAGAATTCCGTCAACAGTTGCAGGAAAGAGCTGCAGAAGATCTTTCAGATACCAATTTCTTTGATGGTCGATTGGGCAGCAAACCTCCAATTCGTGGGAAAAGAGCACTTCGCTTTCATGAACCTGGAAAGTTCACTCAAATGGCAGATCGCATGAGAGTAAAGGTAAAATTAACTCTTTCATTTAAAACATTAAAGATGGTTCTCCTTAAATGCTATGATTGATATAGAATGTAATAATTGCTCATTGCTCTTCTTTGCAATTATACTGTTTGTAACAAGAGTATATATTGTATCCAATTTGTCTAGAATATAAGTGAGTCTAATATGCTGCTGTTGACATTTTATTTAGTTCAGTGAAATGTTTCTTTTATGTTTACAGGCCCAGTTAGAGAAGTTACAGAATGAAATATCCCAAATTGCCCGTAAGACTGGTATTACTTCAGCAACTAAATTAGCCTTAATTGCTCCTAAGGCTGAGGCAACGGAAGATGACATTCCAGATTCGGAGTGGTGGGACTCTGTGATTCTTCGTCCTGACTGTGACAAGTGAGTTGCAGTTGTGAAGAGTTGGCAGATTTCTAAATTATATATATATCCATTATATATTTATTTTATAAGATCAAACACATTGCTTATAATCATATATATATCACTTAAAATGAGCTAAATTTTCATTGCAGGTATGAGGAAATAAATGGAAAAATAGGGATTAGGCAAGAAGGAGTTACCAACCTAGTTGAACATCCCACACAAATGAGACCACCAAGTAAGCATTTCTCTGTGTAGAAATATTGTTCACTGTCTTTATTGGTTCCCAGCATTTCACTGGAAGCCTATTATTTCTCATCAGCTTAGTTCTAAGATGACTTAGGACTCAATTACAAATAAATTCTTGCTTTTATTTATTTTCTTCATGTTTGTTCTGTAATATCATAAACTTTATTTTAGTCCAGATTTACTTAAATGCAATTACAGTCTGTACTCAACCACTTATTTAGTATGATGACTGACTAGAATATATATGTCTCATGAAATTGACTTTTAGCCATTAGATTTGGAGGAATTAGATTATGCTAATTATGATTAGATATTAGAATTAGATTATGCTAACATTAGATCTGCTAATTAATCTCACAGAACTAATATAAAGCAAGTTATTTCATTTTAAATCACAGATTCCATCATATGAGACCTTTAGTTAATTTTATCTTATTGGATTCCTTTTCTGTTATTGAAAGCTAGTCTTTTCAGTAACTGCTTCTGGGTGATTCTTTCTGCTACTTTTAGCCATTAATTAATCAATGCGTCGTGATGATTGCTTTCTTGTGTGAACAGATTTTGAAAATCTATGAACAAAGAAAATATAATAGACTTTTGTAATGTTCCTTCAATTATTATTATATGATGATATCCATCATAATTTGTGTTTTCCATGATTTTTTCATTGATAACTACAGTGAATTATTGATTATTCCGGCTAATGATGAGAAGGGGGTGCATGAATAATCTAAAAAAAAACATTATCCCAACTTTTTCTTTTATTTCTTATTTGATGTTCATTTTTTACGTGAATGGACAATTTATTATTATTTGTACTGTCTGTTATTTTTGATTGTTTCATGAATTCATTAAGAGTTGTCTTCCAGACTACTGATCTTTTTTGCGGTGGTTATGTCATTGTAGTTGTATTCCCACTTATATATTGCTACAAATCATGTAAACAGTGAATTGAAAATGCTTGTGCTTTTTGTGTTCCAACTTTTCCTAATGACCTCTAATACTGGTACAAACATCATGATGGATAATCTGCAAACTATATTCTCAACCCACAGATAATTGGGAATTTGCTGTGTGATATTTTCTGAATTGATTTTGATTTTTCAATTAATTTACCTATTTTCTTATAATATCTTTTGGAGTGAAAGTTTTTTCTTCATATTACTTGATTTAAACAAGTTTTTATGATGTTATATTGATTCTTAGCAGAATTCCTTTTGGAATTTTGGTCATTGTTGTATGCTAAGTGTTCACTGTATGTTGTAGCTTTCCGTTGCTACTATGAAAGTGATTCTCTTTGATTTTTCAACAGCTGACCCCCTAAAGCCTGTTTATATGCCAGTATTCCTTACAAAGAAGGAGAGGAAGAAACTAAGAAGACAGAATAGGAGAGAAGCATGGAAAGAAGAACAGGAGAAGATACGTCTTGGATTAGTGCCACCTCCTGAGCCAAAAGTGTGTCTCTCTCTTTTTCAAATAAACAGTAGACTTGGAAAATTTTTCTCTGTAGTTACTACTTGCTTTGGTATAACTATTACTAAGATCACAGCATACATACAACTTTTGGATGGCCTAGTTTATTCACAATACTCCTCCACATTTTCCTACCTTAACGTATAACTTTTGCTTGCAATGCATCTGTGTATGCTTCATTCTTTTTTATTCTTTAAGGAACATACCTCTCTTTTCTTCAGCATCTCACTCATCATATGCTAGCTAGGCTTTCTCTGTCTTCATCTTTCTTTAGCTCCATTCACGCACAACTAATACACTATTTTAGGCATTCTGCTTCTATCCACCTTATCCATTTATTCAGCAACAACATACAAGCAACACAGAACAACATATCCAACATTCCAACTTGGGCATTACAAATTTTGTTTGTTAAACATGTTTAAATTGACAGTGAAAAATTATGCTGTTAATATTCTGACTGTTCAATTTCAAGTGAAAACTTTCTTCACATTTGAATGCCAATTTACTTTTCAGTAACATAACTCTTCTTCTGGAAGTAGCTGCAAATAACATATTATGTTATCACTATTTTGGCCTAAGTTTTTCTTCTGCACGTGCAAGACAAGAATTGTGCAACAAATTTTTCTAATTTATTAATGGTAGAAATAACTATG
Source organism: Ladona fulva (assembly GCA_000376725.2). NCBI lineage: Eukaryota > Metazoa > Arthropoda > Insecta > Odonata > Libellulidae > Ladona > Ladona fulva. The sequence goes on along the minus strand of KZ308181.1, from coordinate 623,459 downwards.
TTAAAGTATGGGATCAAAGGTTTCCACGGTGATCTGTTGTTCTCTGCATTCTTCGATTTTCAGACTTACTGAATGTAAATGAAACATTTCATTTTCAGCTACGGATGTCAAATCTGATGAGGGTTCTTGGGACAGAAGCTGTGGCTGATCCGACAAAAATAGAAGGGCAAGTTCGTGAGCAGATGGCAAAGCGCCTGGCAGCTCATAGAGAAGCAAATGCTGCTCGTGCACTCACAGCACAGCAGAAAAAGGACAAAAGAGCGAGGAAAATCTCAGAAGATGTCTCCCTTGGTGTGTACGTGGCTATATACAGGTTAGTGTGTATGAGATGCTATTAACTTGCCTAACTTAATAGTTCACAGTTGGGCCAGCTAGATGCCAAGTTGGCAGCACGTTCAACTTTGGCGAAAGTGGTCCCGGGTTTGATTCCCGGTGGGGGCCTATGTGCAAAATGACCTAAGCTGTTCAAGCACTTTTAACAATACTACTACTAGTTCACTGTTGTCATCTCTCATGACGTGCATCAGAAAGAAACTGGAGCTACCAAAGAAGGAATAAATATTGTATAATATAAGTAAAGTAATATAAATTATATTATTAAAATTTTAAAAATGGTATGATGTTTTTGATGTTCAAAGCCAAAGGTTGAAATTTCTTTGTGCCCATGTTAGCATTGATGATTTTTAGCTTTTTTCTGCTTTTGAACAATCTCATGATTGACCCTTTAATTAGTTTGCCATGGCTTCTTGTTCTCAAGAGTTGTCAGAATAAGAAGGGTTTGATTTTTTGTAAGGAAAGAATTCTGGTCATTCAGGAATAATGTCTGATGGAAGCTCACTCTATTTCTGTTGATAAGAACTCTGAGAGTAAGCACCATTTATCAACAGAATAGAGTGAGCTAAGATAAGCTGGTCCTGCCTGCTCAGTTGAGTGGTGTAAGGCAAGTTATTTCAAAAGATCCTCTATGTTGAGGACCAATTCAGATGCACAACCATTTAGACTGGAAGGTTTTTATTGTGAGCAAGCAGTTGGGGTAAGCTTTCAGAATCAGTGCCCTGGTTTACAGTTGCTATCTCCTAGATGACAGCTTTATAGTGAAGTTAAACCTGTTTTTCAGTACAAATGTTGCTTTTGCATGTACAGATGTTGGCACCTGAGTCCATCCAGGGACTTGAAGTTCAATAAGTATAAAGGAAACCCTTACAAGCAGTAGCGGATGATTAAGTTGGTGAGGGTAAATAAGTCAGAATGTTCATGTGCTTCCACCTCAGAGGCAGCAGCTGTAAGCTCAGGCACCGATTCTGAAAGTTAACTGCAGTAACTTCAAATAGCATTTTTCTTTAATTTAAAGCTCGCATTCTGGAATGTTTGAAGTTAAAGTTGATCAAAGATGAAGGTATCTCTGTACCTAAAGTTTGCTGAGGTTGTGTAGTGTAGAAGCTGTTTACATATAAATCTTAGTTAATGATGGGCTTGTTCATTGTTTGTGCATACAGAATTGACATCAGAATTCTTCTACTTCATTAATAGTTGCTAAAGTTTTGACTACTTAAGAATTTGTACTCTTATTCTTTTAATTTTCTCTTTGGTGTTACAGGGTGAAAGACCTGTCAAATCCATCAAAAAAATTTAAGGTTGAGGCAAATGCAAAACAGCTAACTATGACTGGTTGCGTTGTGTTGTTCAGAGATTGCAACGTTATTGCAGTGGAAGGTGGGATCAAGCAACAGAAACATTACAAAAGGTATCATCTGTTGTCCTTTCTGTTGGTTGTTTTTCAATTTAGTTAAAAGTAGCACCTGCTTAAAAGCTTCTGATGTTTCCAAAACTTCATACTCTTAAGTCATTGTATTTATTTTTGTAGGTTAATGCTCAATCGGATAAAGTGGGAAGAGGACATGACTAAGGATTTGGAAGGCAAAGAAATACCTAACAAGTGTCACTTGGTCTGGGAGGTAAGAGGATTTTGTGTAACAAATATTATACTAGTATTCGAAAAAACAAGCTATCAAGAAGAAATGTCCAGAATTGAATTCATGATTACTTTACTTATTTATTCTTAATTTAAATTTATACGTATCATGCATGTGCAATAAATTTATTGATGGAACTTAAAATTAGAATCACATTGGATGAGCCTGGATGTAGTTGTATTTTTCCAAACTCAATGTTTTTTACTATTTCACTCATGATTTTTTCTCTATGGATTCATGTTTCTTGATTAGACTTTTTCAAATCAGGAGAAGGTATTTACTCAATTGATTGGCAGATAACTTTGTGGTATTCCATGACAAATTTGGAAGAAATAACAAGGAAGCACTTATCAATCATAAACCTAGTTCCTATTTTATTATAAAAATGCTGCAAAATATCACCCAAATACAGAAACATAAGGATTTTAATTCACAACATATTTTGATGTACAAGGGTCTACTCAAGTGAGGAAGCAACGAAAGAAAGCAAGAAAGTTGGGCAGGGGATGAGGGGAAACAATAGGGTCAGGACAAGGTCAAAGGCTAGGATTCATGGAAAAGATTAGGTAGAGGAATTTCACAAACTTGGGAGGGGGAAGAGCATGGGAGCAGTGAGTAAAGTGGAGGAGGAAGGAAAAACAAATTTATTAGTTAGATTAAACTCAGAGTTATTATATTTGTTAATTATTTCTATTTTCACAAGAATATTTAACCAATTACCCTTCTCAGCTGTGTAATATATTTTTAGGTACTTACAAAATTTGAAGAATGATTTGAAATCAAAAGGTGCTTTGCAACGTTGGATTGGTGTGAACCTATTTCAAAGCATTTAGCATGTTCTATAGGTTCATGTTCTAAGAAATTCTCTTGAAGAGGCATCAGTATTTAAAAAAATGGACATTTTTAAGCATCTATGTGAGGGGGGTCACTTGGAATGCTCCCAGACCATGGTGTCCATACTCCTTGGGCTAGCCTTGTTCATTACCACAACTGCTAATTTATTAGTAAAGTAATGAGACAAAATGAACCTTCTTATCATCATTGACGGAACTGTTTTCATCATATTCTAACAGATATTCCAATGTGAAATTTTTATTGGTATTCTGCGGATATAAGTTTTCAGGGGGTAGGATATATTGATTTATCATTGAGTAGAATGAAATCTATCATTTGGTAACAAACAAAAGAGAATTGGGTGTTATTTATTTATATCGCAATTCCCCCAAAAACATTCATTTACTGGACCATTACAGTGGTGGGATTCAAACAATAACAAAGGACGAACACTCATGACCATTCCCTAACCAGAAAAATCTGACTAGCCAGGATTCGAACCTGGGACCTTGGGGATGGAGCGCTAATGTGTTAGCATGCACACCACTGCGGCCGGTTATTATGTGGATTTGTGAAATAAGTGAAGATTAGTATTCTCTAATTGAAGCTGCAAATAATACTATTTGTTTCAAGTTTTAGGATATTGTAAATATCATCTGTTCTCTGTGTTTTTCCATGAGCCAAAAATTAAATTTCAGAAATTAGCTCTTTATGTTATTTATTGGATACTTTGCTGTATGTATGCTAATGGTGCATAGACGGTTTGATCTAAATAGATGGTGGTTTTATTTACAATTGACTGTAAGAACTAGCGATTAAGGTAATGTTTAATTGCTATCTTATATTTATTCCTTAGGGTACCACAAAACAAAGAAATTTTGGAGAGCTCAAGTTCAAAGTATGCCCTACAGAGAAAGTGGCCCGAGAACACTTCAAGAAACATTCAGTGGAACATTATTGGGACTTGGCCTATAGTGGAGCTGTCATGGAAACAGCTGATACACCATTATAAATTGTTCTTGGGTTTTTGAATGTTTGAATTGTGTGAATGAATATGGTATGTTTGCGTGAGTGCTCTTAATAAATTAGCTTTTCCATGAAAAATCTACAATTATTTGCTTGTTTCATCAATTGTTAAAATTGTTGATTTTCCGATGTCAGATAGGATTAAACTTCATGATGAATATAGTTTTGTTATTAATTATATTTACTGAGAGAGCATATCACATTTATTTTAATGTCGATACTTCTAGAACTTTATATGAGCTGCAAAGAAAAATAAAATTTCTTTTTTTTTTATTTAATAAATGATTGTTTTGGCATTACACTTGTTTGACAAGTGCTGGAAGAATTAAAGAGGGCAGGGCAGAAACATGCCTAGGTCACAAATTCTCATGGGAGGAGCAAAATTTTCCATTTACAGCAGTAGCATTCACTGTCACATTAATTACAACAGCATAACATTTTCTGAAAATGAAATGTGCAAAAAATGTCCTTGTCTCTGGGTTCCTGTTGAATTTTAGCTATTGCTTTCAAAGTTTCAAGTCATTCTACATTTGACGAGAGAAAGGGACATTATTGGTTCCTATGAAAAACTTGCTTGTACACATGCAGATAAGAATGGACCCTAGAAATCGGTTGTTAGAAACACATGTCTTTGGTTTAAAGTATGACTAGAAAAAGTATCTAGGGTTCATCAAAAGGCTCCACTATGTTTCTGAAAGAGGGGCAAGTTGATCCTAACAATCTCAAAAATATTCCTTTTTATCCATCAATCATCCCTATTATGTATCCCCTGGTAATCTGTTAATTTGAATCTGTAGTATGATGTGACTTTGCCTGAGTGCTGGCTGTAACTTTTATGGACAGTTGTTACCATCTTGTGGATAAATAATTACACTCGTCAAACAAAAGCTTATCTTTTGGTAGAAAATGAGTTATATAAAGTGCCCAGGATGTTACATGCTGTTATTAGGTCTTTTACAATCGGTTTATGACATGAATATCAAGCCAATAATCTGGTGTCCATTTTACCTATTTCCCTTATCAACTGACATTCACAATGCCAGGGCAAATGATGACTGCTCTCATTTAGATGCTAATATTTTTTACTATGAGCCTACTGAAAATAGAACCTTTGAGTGAAACAGCTATTTGGAGCATAAATAAAATAAGTTGAAATAGCTTCAATCGTTAATCTATACACCATTTACAATAAATAACCATGAAAGTAAGTTATCAACACCCTCAGAAATTTACCATTACAATTAATTCCCAAGGAGAAACAGACATGAAAAAAGTCTGATAGAACCGGGACTCAAACCCTGGTCTCCTAATTGCCGGTCGGTTGCTCTATCCATTGAGCTATTCAACCAGAACTTTTATTCTCCATGGATAGAGCAACTGGGAGACCAGGGTTCGAGTCCCGGTTCCATCAGACTTTTTTCATGTCAGTTTCTCCTTGGGAATTATCCTAGGTGCACATCTTATCGTGCCAAGTCCCCTAAACTCTTTTCCTTGTACATTACAATTAAATTATGAAGACGACATACAGCGGCAATTTTATCATCTAATCACAACAAAACATTATAATAATCATACTAGAAAAATATAGCTTTATTAAGCCAAAGTTGAAAGTGATAGCAAAGAATCATGTTATTTAAAAGATAGGTCATAATTGTAAGTTGTAAACTTTATGAATGCGATGGAAGCATTATTGACCTGTTATACAGGGTATTATCAATTAAAACCATACCACTCTCTTTACCTTTAAAATAACAATTCTTGATTTTTCTGATCTAATATTGGGAATTTTAATTTGTGATTGATAAAAATTCGTCCATGTCAAATATTCACTCCTGAGTCATACTGATTTGGGACCTTCTGCAGAATAAGATATTATAAAGAATTGATATATATAACTCATAAAAAACAAGATCACTATTATACATGATGTTCACAAATTATTTGTGATATGATCACCGCCATATCATCATCTTTGAGGATATAAATAGAAGCGTTCAAGAACCATTTATTTCCAGGTTCATCATAGAAAAAATACTGGAGGATGCTAATCTTGCGTTCCGGGAAGTTCTTTTCGTAGTTAATCACGATTAACGACATGCATTTTGGACCGATGTTTAATGTTTCGTAAAATATTACATATCATCCTCGTCCATTAAAGAATGCTTGTGTCGAATTTCTCTCAACGAAAATGCTCCGAAAAATTCGTTTCCGAACTCACATAAGTCAACAGCATTATAACTGTTGATAGCATTCACTAACATTTCTATTAGGACTCCTAAGAATGCAAATAGTTTAACGGAGGAACTAAGCGAGGTTACAACATTTTTGACACAAAACTGGATGACTGCGCCTTCATTTCTTTCAGGCGACCGTCAACGGTGATTTGCTAGATATGTTTATAGATGTCAGTGACATTTCTCTTGTGGATATAACTTGATTTTTCTTTTCAGAAATAACCTTATATTTGATATACAATATTTCAAAGGCCTATTTCAAAGTATATTAAAAATTAATGCTTATAAATTATACGTTTCCCTTTTTAAACGCATAATGAAAGCTCCAATTGATGAAATTGCGCCTGCCCTTCTTCAATGCAGAACCGTGTTAAATGAAAAGTTGAAACTGTTGTTCCCGAATGTATTTCTAAGGCCAAAACCAACATTTTCTAATATTTTGACTGTGTCGTATTCATTAATATTACGTGTATGAACTTTTAAGAGTTCATTTTTACATGTGAAGTGTTAATTCGCAAACGTTTAGAAACATTGCTGTGCGGCACTATTGAAATACATGAACTGTCGATTACGATTGGTATATGGATATTGAATGTGTGCCATTGTTTTGAAAATGTAGAAACATGCATCTAAATGAATATTTCAAGTACAGTTATAAACGAAGAAACTTGAAGTTTTTTTTGACGTTATAATGACAGCAAGTTTTGCCAACCCAATCTATTAGTAATGAATATTTGTGTTGTTTTTATATGTTGAAGTTTTGTGTGTTTAATTAGGCATTAAACCTTAAATTTCTAAGTATTGATTGGATAAATCGTTCAAATAGCACAATTTGCCGTAATAATTGTGCGCATTAATAATTTGGCGAAATAACCGAAGGAGTGTGAAAAGTGACTTTGCTGACAAACAACTCAGCGAGGTAGGTGGTACATTTTCAATAATGATCGTTGAAACTTAATTTACTTTAAGATTTTATTCCTGAAGGCAAAAACTGTAAATGATCTTCCTTCCCTTTATTTGTGGGGTTCCTTTATTTACGGGAGTATTTCTGTTAGCCATGTGTGAATAGTTTAATCCGAAAGCACGTGCACTTACTTATTTTAAAGCACTTTTCAGTCTTCGTTCCATGAATTTTGTAGTTATTGATCGATATTTTTAGTTTTTCATGTGATATATGTCAAAATAATTTGTTATATAGAAGGTTGTTGTAAGGTTGTTTTACTCGCAAACAATCAGCGGTTTTCGTTCAATATACTTGAATAAGTAATCAGTTAACTATACATTTGTATGAGAATGCATGAGCAATTCCAGCACATTTGTAACAAAGTAAAGAGAAAGTTTCCATATAGTACTTTACGGTTTTCAACACGTAGAGAGGGTGTAATGAACATTTCTGAAGCGTTTATTCATGGCAAACTTTACATCTAATTTAATTTTGTGCCATGTCTATTAGCTTTATGTATGTAAAGTTGCATTTTTACTGTAAACTAATATCTAGAGGCAGTTTATATGTATGTTAGCTGACAGGATATATTCTTACAATATCAGAAAGGTTTTCCTGAATGATTAATTTAATAGTTAGTGTTTTTTCCCCTCCTGGATAGGGTAAAATATTTTACCCTAAGACAAAAGCATATAAAATATGAAACTCATCCCTTAAAGCTTGAGTTAACAGTTCATAAGCCTGTTTCAGTCGGTTATTATGAAAAATATCTCTAAGTTGATGACAGGCTGTTGACCTGCATTGCGTTGAGTATTTTTCTCCACAAATTGCGAAGTAAGTATTTGCTCGATGGGCTCTCCAATGAAAATTAGCCTGTTATATAGTCCTTATTTTGGTTGATTTTATCGTAAAGTTTCTGTGGAATCAGCTGTTTCAGTTTGTTTTAATTCTTGTGAACACAATATCCTTGCGTGATTGTGCCTAATTTGGAATTATTTATCCTTCCCATGGTGGTTTTGTTATTGGGTGTTGCCAAATTAACTTTTCTGTGGTTGAATAGTATAAAAAATAATCTCGAGAGCTATATGCTAATATTACTTGATTTTTGTTTATTTATTTTCTCCTTGTGGTTGTAAGGTAATCCCCCTTTTCGTAAAATGTTCTAAGATCTAATTTTTCAATTACGGGTTTTCATTTTTTTTATGTTTTCACATGAACTCCGATTTTATCATTCTTCGAGATTCCTGTTTATGTTGTACATAAACAATATTTTTGGGGTTCTTTGTGTTTAACCACGCAGAATATGTTGTGTGTAATTCATTTGCAAAGTTATAACCAAATCATATCTGATACAACTTATATTTAAGGGTTCAGATCATCTGTAAATTAATGAAATTCTAATTTTTATATTCTATCCAGGAAAAAGAAAATGTAAATCAGAGTATCAGTCGTGTCTATTTCAGTATAATTTTTTATTGATCATGTATCTGTAAGCAATTATTATCTGTCATGTACTTAGCTATTGACTGAATATTTTAGTCACACATCTGAGTAGCAATTATACAACCACACCCTTTCAGTATTCAAATATTTTTGTATGTGAACTGAGATCATATTTCTGATTAGGATGTATGACTGCAATACTTGTAGTTAATGAATCTGTATGATATTGTGGATTTTTAGAAGTAATCTTATAAGTATCAAGGATCTCTTTCACTAACGTGATTTACATCAAAGCTTTTTTGTGTTAACTCTTAGGTATTTCATCTGCTATGAATTTGGTCCTTATAATTCATAAAAGAAATGTTGCTTGGTACTCATTTGTAATTTAAAACTAAATTACCTAAATTTACAGTTAAATTATAACTTTTTATATCATATATATTATCTGTTGCTCTTAGCACTTTAGTAGCATTTGATTTTTTTAGTATTTTCTTGTATTTTAAGCACCTTATCACTTCCCTGTTAAGCAAACTTGCCAGAAACACTGTCAAACTTTACATTTCTGTCTCTATTTTTTTAAGTATAATCATATATATATAGATATTTGTATTCCAGTTGTCAATCTTCTATTTCTTTTCATCTGATTAATTTTATCACTCATTGCTCTTTCATCATTCTTGTCTTTGTATTGTTGTTTCAGACTTCTTTCATTCCATATTAAAACAATCATATTTTCTCCTAATTTTCTGGCAAAAAAGAAGGAAAGTGTATGCTTTTGTTTGCAAATTATGGGTCTTATATCAAAACATGCAATCTATATAATGTGTAGTCCAAAAATTTGCTCCACTCCTGTAGGATTTATTTAGTGGTGCCATGAGTAAACTGAGCATAAGTAGGAAGGTTTATTTGCGTGGTGATTTTATACAAAGATTGGATCTCCTTTCCTAATTTATACTCTACTGTTTTTTAAACAGGGTCTCATTCTAACACTAGAAGAGGAAATGCCCATTTGCTTTCCCTGTTGAAATTCAACCAGCTTATCTTCCAGTAATCTAAAACCAAATTGTGAATATACGCCCAGACCGGATAGCTCAAGCAGTACCATAAAGTCTTTTTGATACCTGTTGTTTGTTCGTCTTGTTCTTTTGTTCATTTCTCTTTGAGTTAGCTTGATGTTGGTGTGATTCTGTCTTTCACAAGTGTCAAGCATTTAACATGAAATGCCCTGCCTGAATTATTATTAACTCAGACTTGCATTAAATCTAGTTTCATGTTTTCTTTTGTTTTATAAGCTTTATTCACAAGCAGCTTCAAGACCAAAAAGTTAGTCAAATTCTGCTGTAATTGATGTATTTCCACAAGAATTTCTATGTTTTTACCTTGCAATTTATTTAAGTAACTCCAAAAGTCCATAATTATTTTAAAGAGGAATATGTTTCGATGTAAAAATTCATTTAAAAAGTGAAAAAATATTGCTTTAGTTCCATTACTACTGAATTTGAATATAAATGTAAAGAGTAACATTGTTACTGATCCTAATGAATGATGAGCTCTCCAATTTTTGATCAAATTGCATCCTTGCAAAGAAGACTTACTCTTCTATTGATGTAGATGGAACAAAACACAACCATACTTTTCATCACTTCATATTTTACATATATTTTATATTTTCATTGTATGTTTAAAGAAAATAAGAAATTTTGTTTGATTTGTTTCTCCATTTTAATATAGTGTCTCTATAAAGATATGAAATTGTTGAAATTTAAGCTGTTAAAAAATGTGAAGTACAGAAAGGAATGACTGTTTTTTGTTTTATCTTTGTATAGAAGTATAAGGCTTCTTTCCATCTCTGCATTTCAGTCTTTAGTTATGTTTGATCAATGTATGCAATTTTGTTCACCTCTTTTGCAGTCTTTTTTCCTAGTTTTTGGATTTATTTTGTGCATGATTTGCTGGAGGAAAATTAATTTCATTTGTGTGTTTAGTTACAATATGAGAGTTAATATAATCGTAGTTAAGTAGTAGAAGTAATATAATAATCACTGCTATCTAAACTCCAAATAACAATTTGATGTTTAGCATAGTTAAAATAAATAGCATTAAATTGGTCTAAGAAGTAATAATAATAAATTTGGTGTTAAAATATTATTAAATTTGCAGAAGGAAAATTAAACCATTTCATGATAGTAGATAACTCATAATTGCTTCATCTGCACCTTAATGTAATAGATGGAATCTTCATTATCATTTCAGTGATCTTAATTAGATCGTATTGAAATTTGAAAGCTGTAATGCTGTTTCAGTGATTTAGATGTTGTATAAGTGAGAATTCTACTCATTCTTTCCTACTAACCCATTTCTTTGTTCTTAATTCAGGGTGGAGGCGTGTGTGGGTTCCGTGTGGTCGCCAGTCGGCCCGGGGGTGGAGGGGCCTGGCGTAGGGGGCGGGATTGGGGCTGGCGCCGGGGTTGGAGGGGTATCCCAAGTTGGGGGCCCGGCGACCATGACCTCCAACGCCCCCACTTCTGCTGATGCTTGCCTCAGCATTGTTCACAGCTTGATGTGCCATAGGCAGGGGGGAGAATCTGAGGGATTTGCAAAAAGGGCTATAGAAAGTCTTGTGAAGAAGTTGAAGGTGGGCAGCTATGAACAATTTTAAGGATGATTTTAAGAACACACTATTATTTCCCATTCTGCAAATATTTGTCTGTAACCACTATTATGTTGTTCTGCTTTTACGAAAAATGCATGAAAGTAAACATAAAGAAGTACATTATAGTAAAAGGTATTTTTTCTATGGTGATACTCTTCTTTTTTTTATTATATTTTTCAACCCATGATAAAATCACATTGTCATTACTGGCCTTTTCATAGTAGACAGTTGGAGTCAGATTTTGTTTTCAGTGTTGATCTAATTTAGGTTTTATGATTATCTTATTCTCAACAACCTCACATCAAACTTCTATTACTTACACAAAACTAGTGAAAAGCATTGATAATTTAAAATATGTTATGATCATGCTTTTGAAGATGTTTAGGAAAGAATTGAATATATTAAAACTGTAAGCTGTAAAACCATATGCTCCAAAGTTGAGAGGAGTGTAACTAAAGCCATCAATATAACAATTATCATTTTCTGTAAGCTTTAAAATAAAATCTTATTATAAATTAAATGTTTCAAAGTTAAAAGTTAACGTCAATTTAAAATTATTCTTAATATCGTCAAATTCTTCTCCTGAGCAAAAACGGCCTTTTTGGGTGATTTGTTGCTTATAAATTTTATTTAATGCTTTGAAATACATTTTGCTTTTCAATTTTGAGTAAAAGTTGTAAACTTTTAATATGTATCACTAGTATTTCAGTGTTTTAAATAAAACTTTCGCTAATATCTGTAGGAAAAACGGGATGAGCTTGACAGCTTAATCACAGCTATCACAACAAATGGGGCTCACCATAGCAAATGTGTCACCATTCAGAGAACCTTGGATGGACGACTTCAGGTGAGTCACCATAGTTGAGAAGATTTAATTCTGAATTTCTGACTAATTTATTTGTCATTTTTTCATAAAATTAAGTTGGAATGAATATTCGAGTAATTTTATTTTTATCCACCACCAGGTTGCTGGGAGGAAAGGCTTTCCACATGTGATCTATGCTCGTATCTGGCGCTGGCCTGACCTTCACAAGAATGAGCTGAAGCATGTGAAGTTCTGCCAGTTTGCCTTTGATCTGAAATGTGACTCAGTTTGTGTGAATCCATACCATTACGAACGTGTTGTTTCTCCCGGTATTGGTGAGCTTTGTTTTGTTATTTACCTTATGTCTTCATAATTCATGATTACTCAAAAATTTTAAGTAATCCACATCTTAAGTCTGTGGTTATAAATCTAAGCTTTTTATTTTAGGTAGTTTAAAGGATTTGAAATGCATGCAAATGCATACTATTTACCTTATGGTGAAATTGAAAGAATCTTAAAATTAATGTTTTGCTCTAAGTCATTCATTGTTCACCCTTACCCCATAAATCAAGCTATAAGTAGATGTTTTTCTTCATCAGTGCCTTTATAAGCTTCATATTGGTAGCAGCTGCACAAGGAAGTGTTTCATATTAATTTGAATTACAAATTTTCTCCACATTTTAAAGTATATTTTTTCCCAGTTGATTTTTCAATTCCCAATTTTTATTAAATAAAGTATCTTTCCCTAGATTAGTTGATGAACACTTATGATTGGCAGATTTAGGGAGTTTTTAGCTTTTAATTTTTGTAGTCTTTTATTTAACTCCAGGCTTAGGAAAGGACTCCGGAGAAAATTTGTGAGTTGTATTCAATGAAAGAAGCATGAAATATTTATAACGGATCTCTCAGCTAAAACTAGTGGTAAAATAGAAATTTTGGTGAATATTGTTAAACACCTTGATTTCCAACTTTGTTACATAGAAGATTTTCATTTAACAATAGGTTTGCCTAATAGATTTATTTGCTCTGGAATAGATTTCTGTTCCTGATGTTTCTAGAGTTAATTTTGAGCAACCTGAGCTTCTTGACTTCTTATTCAAGAATGAATGAAATGCTCGAGGTGCTCAAGAGAGAACAAAATATTCAAGTTTGCTGGTTACTAGTTTTATACAAATTAATGGTTGCAAATTATATAGAAAACAAAAGTTACTTTTTACTTTTTTCTCTTTTTAATACAGCAGCTTCTGTTTTCCTGATAATTTTATAGGTATAAATTTGTATAAAATTAATTACCAGAACTTGAGTTGATCATGTGGAGCTCTTGTTCTATTTATAACAGTGTTTCCAAATAAATAATATATTTGCAAGGAAGCTAAGTTTCTCATTCCAAGGAGTTTATATTAAGCTTTCATTTTCTATTAACCTATGCTGGAACAAGAGGGAAAAGCTCCAGCAGAAAAACACAAACAACACCGGTTAGAGAATTATTCTTTCAGAGCTCAGAATGGAAAAACATCTAGGAAGGGTTGAAGTTTGAAAAAAATTCCCTTGCAAATTTCTCGGACATGCAGACATGGCCCTTTCCTTTCCCTTCCATAAATTGTACTTGTTGCTTTTGGCAAATAACTACTAGCTATTCGGCTAAATTGTTTTTAAACCTAACCTGATTAGCAACTATTTTTATAATAATGGGCTATGTTCAGTTAAATTACAGGTTTTCTGATTTTTTATCAACCTGACTAGCATTCACAATGTCATTTCCAGATATAGTTACTCATTTTTATGTTTACGGTTAGAGTAAGATGATATCATGCATATCTGATGTAAATTTGGAGTTTGTGGGTTTTTGTACGAATGCAAGACTCTACTATTTAAGCATTTATTACAGATCTCTCAGGACTGACTTTACAACCTGGCCCGAATCGCCTTGTCAAAGATGAGTACACAGCAGGTGGAGGGGGGAATATGGACGTGGATGATGGCACGGATGTGGTGGTTATGGGTGGCAATTCAGGGGTACCTGGCAGCAGTAGTGTGCAGCAAGTGGGCATAGGTGTGGGAGGGCAGCCAGGAGGTGCAACACAGACAGTGCATCATGGGGGAGGGGGAACTACCCCTGCACCAGCCCCTCCCCCTCCATCTTTTGCTATGGTGCAGTCTCCATTGCAGCAAGGCCCTCCACCTCCATCACAAGCCCACCCCTCTCAGATGCCAACGCAACCTACCGGGCCGTCCCCTGCCGGTAAGTTCAAGTACAATTCTGTCACTGGCTTTACTGAAATTGAAAACTCATGGCACCTGCACAAAAGTGATTTTTAAGTTTAGGCGAGTCTACTTTTTAGAATTAGATAAATAAAGAACTGTATGTAGATGGTTGTTCAGGTAGTTGATTGGTTGCTAAACCAGTGGTGCAGGCATTTATCCTCACCTCTTGCTTTCCACCACTTTTGCAAAAGAAAAAAAACTGCTAACAATCATAAAAAACTTAACATGCATTTCTTGTGTAAGTTAATTTGAATTGTCTATGGTTAAACTCGGGATACTGTTGTAAAAGTAACAAAGAATTTTGATAGTCAATAAGGCCCTTTGGAGAATCCTCTATTTTCATGTGTTTAGCTCATCTAGAAGTGCAGTAAATTATTTTTCAAATTAGCCTTTCAATGCATTTCTTATTGGTGGTTACAGGTTTTGGAGATAACTTGGTTGTGATTATTATATGATAAGAAATAAACTTCACTGAAGTAGGCGAGGTGTTGTGGTAATCTATATGATAAGAGTTTCACTAAACATTAACATTACCCAATAACTAAAGTAAAGTTTATTTCATTTGCAGTAAATCCCCACCTAATGCCCCTTGGACCAGCCTCTCCTCCACCACAGGGACGAGTCTTTTTTGGAACAGATGTTGGAAGTGGGGGAGGTGTACCATCTCCAGTGGACAGTGGGACATTGCCTCCTGGTAGTGTAGGAGGTGGTGGAGCAGCTTCTGTTGTTGGTAAGTCTCTGCTAGGTTACAGATTAATCTTATAATTTATATTTCATGTGATGTTTGAATTGAATGTAGATCTCCTACAATTTCAGATCAAGCTTATGTTTCTCCAAACAGATAATGATTATAGATTCCTTAGGTCATTTACCTTATTGTATTTTCGTTAATAATAGAGATGAATGAACAGATTCAGTATTATATCTCTGGATAATTGTTCTTGTTTTATGCTGTATGCAGTACTTATGCTGTTTCTTCCAGAAACTATGGTAGCTTTAATTTTGATCTGCAAAACATTGATGGAAAAAAACCAGCTATTTCAGTTGTATAATATGAAATTCTTTATTAGTGCCTTATAATAACTGAAAAATACTGGTGTTAATTCTTTTGCAAAGCATCCAAATCAGGCTAAATAAGTTTAACATGTTGCATTGAAACATCATAAAATTAGTTTATGCAAATTTTGGTTTTATATATTTCGTTTGTGATATCGTGAATGGTTTGCTTTAACAGGAACAGCTCTATTTAATCAATCATAGTCTGCTTAGATATGTTCAAGGTACGGTAAACCTCTTTGTTACAATGAACCATTATTATGAAACCCTCGTTACATCCCTATAGCAAAATTCAATGCCAATCCAGACTATTCAAATTGCTAAATCGTATGGGTCCCTCAATATAACAAATCTCTTGTATTTACAAAACCTCTCATTAGCAAAATGGACATAGCAACCCCTTACACTAAATGAACCTCTAAATAGCAAATTTTTTATAACAATATGGATATATTGTATGCATACAAAAAAGCATGTAGTCACCGTCACCTATTTGGACTGAAAATTGGTTTTTTTAGAAGTGGCTATCTTTTAATACCTCTTATAAAATCAGAAAATATAAAAGAATAAATTAAATCTATTAAAAGTATAGGAGAACATGGGTAAGAAAGATGCAATGTTACTGTTTTTTAATTATGAAGTTGTTTTTAAAGATATAGATACAATGTTGTATAAATATGTAAAATATTAATGAGTTCTGCACAATGTAGGTTATGGTAGTAACTTTGGATGGTTGTGAGCCAGGCAGAGTCTGCATATTTGAATCTCTACCTACTTCTAATTTTCTCATTTCTTTGACCTATGCAAACACTGACTTTTACAAACTATTGTAAATACTTTGATGACTGGTTCACTTAGGCTCTAGCATTTTATTTTTATATTATTGTTACCATTCTTAATTATATTCAAAATTTTGATTAATAATGTCTTCTTTTGAGAATTTTTTAAATATTGCCCTTAAAGGGCATGGTGCGCCAAGTTATTTGTTATTTTACTTCCTTTTATTAATATTGAGGGTGCAAACAGTATACTTTTGAGCTATAATGTTGCTAAAAATACTTCAAATGGAATATCACATTAGTATGTGTAAATGTTTTTATTATCAGTATCATTTTAATAAGATTACTGTTTTGATAAACTTGATGCTGTTTTAGAGAATGTTGCTGAAAAAACTGGATTGCTCTATTTGGGTTCATTATATATTTGCCAGTTTTGTACGTCATCTTTTACTGTTAGCTGAGGATGACATTTCAATGTTTTGATAATTATTCTAGACCAATTTCTTGCTTAACCACTATTAGTGTTGAAACGAAGCACTTCCCTTGGCTGAATATTTTGAGAGGGCAGCAAATTGTTTTTTCACCATACTTTATGTAGGGGGTGCCAATTATACCTCAGAAAATGACATTCTAAGAAAATTGGTGGTTATAGTAGTCATCTGTATGCTTCCCATGGAATGATCACTAAGGGATATCTGCCAACCTCTAGTTCTCCTTCAGCTTATGGTCTTATTTTCAGCCTTTGAATTTTTTCATCACATAATCTTACTGATCCATACTTCTATACCCCTATTCTTTCATCCTCAATCTCTGCCATAATGTGTAAAGACCTTTACATTTGATAAACATTCCTGTTCTTTTCCAAAAATTCTAAAAGTACTCATGAGTTACTCAATGTGTCTCTGTCTAAATAATATTTATTTTGTAAAAAGTAAGAAGAAATTCCAAACAAGTTACAACTTTGCTATTCTATATGATTTTATCTTTTATAATTGAGTTATGAGAATTTTAAACTTTAAAATAGTGGCATATCTAAATTTTAAAGGGCTCTGCTCCAAAGAACCTGCTTCAGGCTCTTAAGAAAAATCGTCTTTGGAACTCTTTTGTTTCTGAGAAAAGCACCAAGAAGGACATGCTAGGACCTCCTCTATACCTAGCCTTCAAAAGTTTGGACAAGTACTCCATTTTCTTTCAGATGATGTTAGATGCTGGCAGTTTTATGCTAAATTTCAGTTTTTTTTACTTTTTCACCATTCTTTCTTTCACATGTCCACTGTTGCCAAAAAACTCCAGGTAATTCCTTTGGTAGCCACTATGCTATGCATTAATCCTGAACTCTACTGAACTTCTATGCCTAGTTCATTTAATTTGGATATCAATGTTAATTTATGAGGTGATTGGGTATTATATTTCAGCCCGCCTTGTATGTAACCAATTGATATTCTAATAACTACTAAATAATATTTTTGCTACATTTGCAATAAATTCTATCAGTAACGAGCACTTATCCACATTCCACTTGGATTACAATGACATATTTTCTAAATCAATCATTCAACCTGAGAATTCTGAGGCATGCATGTTTTGTGGTGTAATTGTTACTGTCTGGACCTGAGATCATCTTCAGAATTAAAAAATTTTTTTAAATAATAAAATTATCTTTGCAACTCTACTGGTTCATGCTCATGCTCAATGTCAATTTGTCCATTTCAGCTCATGCCTTACACTCTCTTGGTATGGGTTGGTTGTTGATATTATGTGTCACTCAGTGAAAGAGTAAAGGCACTCTTAACCTCCAGATTGAATGGCTGTGGGAAAAACCAAAGCCATCAAAGTTTCTGACCATTAACTTTCTAGCAGCTTTGTGGTATGTAGACTACTTGAATTAAGGCTATGATCCGTCTAAAATATGAAGAATAATGGATTCTTCACCCTTTGATGTTTACACTACAGGTCTTGAGAGAAGATTCTCCATATGCCTCAATGGTTAATGAAGAAATTTACCATTGGTTTAGAATCTGGATTAGGAATTACTTTGGTAGCTCTCAAAGTAATGTGATTGGTTTAGTAAACAAAGATAATTGATATATGCATGGAAACCATCCTTGACCTCCAATATTATTTAATATAGAAATATTGTTGAATCCTTAGTTGTTTACTGATATCACTCATGACATTGAATTGGATACTATTTTGAGTAATCTAGTATCAAAATATCACAGTATTTGTCATTAATTGAAGTTTAATTGTTTTAAAAACCATTGGTTTAAACCCAGAATGCATTAGCTGCCCACTTGATAGTACAAAAGGAAGTATGATTCAATGTTGGAGGTAAATGTGTTAATCTAAATTCTAAATTAGTTAATATAAAGTAATGGCATTCCCAATCTTGAAAGTGAGATACATAATTTCAGGTCATTGAAGGTATATAGTTTAAAGAAAATTATATGTGTTGGGTCAAAAATTAAATTTATCTAAATTAACAATTGATCTCAATATAACAAATCTCTTGTATTTACAAAACCGCTTTGTTGTTCAGTACTAAGCATGAGGAATCCTATAACGATTCTTTTATGGTTACCACATATTCAATTATTTGTCTTGATATACATATTCTTGTGTTATAGAATATTTTAGTTAAGCCTTTGTAAATGATTAATTGCAATGGCACTTCCTTTTAATTTTTCTTGTATTAAAAATTATGAAGAAATAATGATAATCCCTGTAAAATACCAGCTGGTTATATATTGCCAAGAAATGTCTGTTCGGTTCTGATTTTGGCATCAGCTCACTTGGCATTAACCGTTAACTTCAGGAGGCAGTCAGAGCCCAGTAGGCTCAGCCCCTGTATCACCTCACAACCATCAGAATGGGTTTGCTGGGAGTGGAGCCGGCAGCGTTGGGCAGCAAGGCTCCTCCCCCCCTCTCGGATTCCCTTCTGGTGCCCAGGGAACATGGACTGGCAGCAACACCCTCACATACACTCGGAGTATGCAGCCTCCTGATCATACTCAGGGCTCTTCCCATACAGGATACTGTAAGTCATTGCTCCACTCCTCTCTTTTCATAGCTGGGATCTAGTTGCTTCTCTCACTTTGCAGCCCTACCATTCATCCTGGAAAGAAAATTCCATCACAATTCTAAATAGATTATGGTAGTTCAAAGAAATTGCTATGGAAAGTTCTTTACAGCCAAACATATATAATACTTTGGATAATATGATGGAGTGCATCAGCTAAGATTTCTAAACTTCGATAAGTTATACATCAAAGATTATCCCTTGCAGTCCTTCTTATTTCTCTGTAACCCTTTCTCCTCTTTTTGTTTCAGCAATTTTTAGTTCAATAAAAACCTCTTTTTATATCTAAGACTCATTTTCCATTAAGGGCCACATCCATCATATTCATTAAGGGGATTGCATATCGTTTAAAGTAGTCATTTCAGAACCTCAGAAAAGATCCTTTCTTCTTAATCCCTTTCTTCCATTATGATGGTCGTGTGTGAGGAGAGGAAGAGGGGAAGTTTTGGAGTGGTGGCTTCGAACCTAGGCTGAAGCTCTTTCAATCTATTTGCTGCGCAATGCGCTGGACATGTTGCTCAAATTACACGATTACGGAAATTGTATGAAACTTACGTACTTAAAAAGTACGTGGATTCAAAGATAAAGGATTAAGCTAAAATTATAATATTCATTCATAATTTGAAGTGTAGAAATGGCACTTTTGTTTAAAATGCTATTTGCAATATATGCAGCAATTTACACAATCTTTAGTCCTCTGAAACTCATTTTAGGGGCATATTTCCTTATTAATGACTGAAGGCTATCATTACTAATTGTGATGAACCCTCACACACATTTCTCTAATAATCTAATTCCTTTTCGCTCGGGAAAACATGCACAGGATATGTAGCATTTAGACCTTACCTTTTTACTTCTTTTAGAATTGGTTGCTTCTGCCTGCCTGCTACTTAACTTTCTGTCAGCCTTTGCTTTCCACAATGTACACCAACTCACTGGTCCAATAGGACAGTGCTCATGTTGGTGCTTCTCATTTGTTTTTCTCAAAATTTTTTTTAGTGAACAATTGCAAACAGATGACCCTGACCATATGTGCTCAATTCTTAGAAATTTACTCCTCCTCCACAATATTTACAGAAAAATTGCTCAGGAATTCCAGAGAAGACAGCAATAAATTTAATAGTTTAATTCTATGTGATGAATCAGCAATTATGTCGATGGATCATCTTCCTTTTAACTTTTATGCAGAAGTTCTTGTACTTGCCTCTTCATTTTTCATAGATTTTTTCTCTTTTTCAGTCTACAGGTGCATCTTGTGATTTTTCTTTTGCATTATCTGTAGAAGCTGCATAATTTATTCCATATAATAATATAATGATATTATGTGTGTAGAAGCACACTTCTGAACTGCTTTCTGATTATATCTTCTTGATAATTAATCCCTTTCCCATTAAAAAGTGATATTTGCTGTTATAGTTCCTCACATTGTGAGTAATACATATGTACCTTATCTCTGCTGTAATAAGGAGTTGCAATTGTTTCATTTGCATTTGTTTGTGAGCATCAAAGACAACAATTCAGTTAATGAAGGAAACTGAAATTATCTATGCAATAATTTTTAATAACCCTGAATGCAAGACATTGATTGAATTAAAAGGCTGTAGCAACAAACTGAGTTTAATAAAAGTCCATTTAATATCCAGCTGAGACATATTGACATTGGTTGAGATTGCCCATAATCACCCCTTAAATTGTAGTGCATGGTCAGCAAAAATAAGCAGTAACTTTGTTGATTTTGTGAATATTTACATCAGACAGAGTGCATTAAACAGCTAAAAGATTAGAATACAATTTAAACAAAATTTTTGTCTCAATTTTTTAAATTCTCATGGTGACCTACCTTCTTGAGTCTAGAAAGAAACCATGTTTCAGAATGAGGTAATATGCATCCAACTATTCTGTACAAATTATTAAATATCTATTTTTATGGTAGACATAATAATTTAAAAAATTGAGATTTACTCAACTCTCCAATCATTTTACCTTTATAATGAATTAAAATCCTGGTTTAGTGACTATTATTTAATGAGTTCCTGATGACAATTTCCTGAAACTACTTTCACTTACAACAGTAATTAATGGGAAGTAGAGATAAATAATAGCTCAATGTAGAATGGTGCATTGAAGAATCAAATACTTAATTTGAGATTGTTCTTAAAACGACATAACATTAATAGTTTGGTTGACGAAGTTGATTTAATTAGGATAGGAACAGTGTTGAAGTCCTTTGGTTTCCAAAGCCAAGAACACTCATGTTCGCTACCATTAAACTTACCTCACTCTTTTAGGAGTCAGTAAGAATTAGTGCTGTGGTGACACATTTTGGAAATCACAGCATCATCAATAATAAAAAAAAGTCTCTTGAAGTTTTGCCGACTATGCTACTAGCATCAGCAGCATTCAATTAAAACAGTTACTTCCTCGGAACCTTTATAAATATTCGTCTCTCTTTCACTTGCCTAATCGTTTGCTTTCATCATTTGACCTTAGCTATTTGGATTGAAACAGTCATTTTTACATGTTGGAGAGGTGATTTCCATCCTCACAATTTAAGTTATTAAGTTGTTTCACAATTTCAGTTACCTCGTGGATAATGCGAGGGATATATTTTGCTTCTTTGGCAAGAAATTAAGTACTCTCTAGATGATCATATGTTCAGATTCAGAGTAAACTTGTTTGGCATCTGTGAACAATATTCTTGTTTTTCACAGCTCTGCTATGTTCATTGATTCAACATTTATTGGAGCATCCCATCTTCCCTATCTACCCCTTCAGCACTCATAAACATCTTCAAAGGCATATTAGGAAAGGGTGTTAGGGGATCCTTGGGGTTGGGGAGCCATTAGCTGGTTTTTCTGGTTGGTTGGTTTATCTGGTTCATAGGCTGGTTGTACATGTACTCTGCATGTCACTTTTGCATATCATTTTTTGAAACAATTATATTTTTAAATTACTTGTTTTTGCATCTCTTTATCTGATTTTTCCTTCTCTATCAGAACAGATCATCACTATTCTCGTAATCTTTGCAATTTTTTTCTATTGTTTTAATGACTGAGGCCATTCTATTGAGCTTGGTGATGGGAGGAGGCATTTAGATTCTGGTCTGTATGGGTTAAGTTTCCGTACACCAATTCTTCAACCCCAATCCTTTTATTTCTATCAGGACATTAAGGAAAGGGATTCCCCCATTTGCTTCCAGTTCCAAGGTGAAACTAATTGCTGAATGCTGCAAATTCTGGTGTTAAAACAAATCACTGATTTTATTTCTTCTGTGCAGCCAGATAACAAAAGTACTGTCCATGTTTATGGTCCACAAAGAGGAGGCACAGCTGTCAGCTGTCCCTCATCCTTTCTTTCAAAATCTTCTATAAAGGTTTGCAATATCTGGAGACAAAGGACATCCTATTGAGGCCCCTTCTCATTGCTCGTAGAAGCACCCGTCCCATAAAAAGAATGAAGTTGTCAAAACAATACTTTACTAAGCTGGAGTAATCCTTTGGTAGTCCAAGTTCTGAAAATTTTCCGAGGATTTCTATGGACTATTTCATAGGTATGTCCGTGAATAATGACATTATGTCAAAGCTAACGATAATATCACTATTTTTAATCTGGCATTTTTTATGATTAATTCCTGTTCCTGTGATATTACCTAATTATATGTTGGGCTGCCTATGGTGCTGACAATTGAACTCCTCCGTGAATGATTTCCTTGTTCTTCTATAGCTCTCTTAAGGGCACTTCTCTGAGCTATGGTGGTGTTGGTTGTGGATAGTTTTGCCTCATGTAAAACTTGGAAGACTCAATGTGAATGTCTTTTACTGTTTGCTTCAGGAAGTTCTGTATTGCTTTCTTGACACCACTTATCAATTCTTCTGTGAGGATTGTTTTAGGAGAGATGGCATAATTCAATCCTTTGCTCGAAATAGAGTTTGCAGCTTCTCTAAGTGTGAATCTGGATAAATTCACTACTATTTTGCTGTTCTTATCCTTTAGAAGATTCAGCTTTTGTCATAGGTTCAAACCCTCGAATTTCTTGATCTGTCTTTGCCAATTCAAAGGCAAATGAGAAGTTATAATTATATATTATATTCAAAATTTTGATTA
>KZ308181.1:563075-600243 GCA_000376725.2 Ladona fulva | reverse complement strand
ATATATAATTATAACTTCTCATTTGCCTTTGAATTGGCAAAGACAGATCAAGAAATTCGAGGGTTTGAACCTATGACAAAAGCTGAATCTTCTAAAGGGTAGGCAAATTGGTATTCTATACCAGGTCAAATAGTCGCAAAAATCTATTTATGCCAAAAAATATTCATTCGCGTAGGTATTTGGGATGTATAAGGAAATTGTTTCCGAAATATATACAGCTCTTATGTGTGTACATATAGGAAGAATGATTTTATTTTTCTGAGAAATTTTCTTGCTTGTGACGTTCAGATTCGATTATTTTAGGACCATCATTAAAATTAAGGGCTATTTAATTTGCTTATTGAATTGGCTTGCTTTAATCAGCATCTTATTGATCCATGATGTGAATAGGTAACCAGTAGTTGCACTTATGTTTCAGGGATGGTTGGAGGTGCCACAGGGGGCCAAGGAGGGACAGTAGGACCTCAAGTAGGCCCTGGAGGCTCTGCCCAGGCCTTAAATGCTCAGCCCAGACAACTTTCATCTCAACCACCTCCAGAATATTGGTGCTCTGTGGCTTACTTTGAGCTTGACTCACAGGTCTGTGTTGTGAATAATGTTCACTAAGAAAATAAGCATTGATTAAAATTATATACTGTGGTGTCTTGGTAATAACTGTCATTACATTAGTTAATGATTTACTTGGGTAATGACGAGTGGCTGCAATCAGAAAATGTCTTGGGTAATGACACAGGCTTTGGTTTACCAGTTTTTTGTTTGGTTTCTAGTGTAGATTGACAGGTTAGAAACTTTTTATGACTATTCATTTCATTAATGGTATTTCGTGTTGCAAATATAATTGAATAAATTATATTGTGCTAAATTTTAATGACATTTCATTTCATTAACATATTTTAAAAGTGGTATTGTTGTGGAAAATTACACTTTGATAACAATGGTTTTGCTTAATGTCAACAATCTTGGAATGGATTATCATTGTTAATCAAGGTACCATTGTACCTAAAAATTATTTACCATTCCACCACTTCCAGGTCTACATATGATCCTATTAAATTATTATTTTGAGACTTCACTTCCTCTCATACATTTTATCCTCTGTGCTTCTGTCAGTATGTTGTTACCTTTACTAATTTTTCTTAAACTTATCTATATATGGCTTGGTGCATTCTTGGCATATAATAACCCATATTCTCTTTTAAAGTTCATATCAATTCTTTGAAAGAATTAGATCACGATCTAATTTGTTCACCTACATCATTGTTTGTGTAAAAAATGTGAAGTTCATAAGGAATAGGAAAGATGAATTTTATGGTCTCCAACTTCGTAGAGGACAGTCTGATTAGTGAAGAGCCTTTGCTCTAAAATAGAAATTAGGCTAGCAAATTTTATTTTTTCAGAATTTGGTGTTTAATTTCTTAAATTTACTGCTTATTTTTAAGCTCACAATGAAGGGATTTATTTTGAAGGTGTCATTTCTCTTTTTAGGTTGGAGAAACCTTCAAAGTTCCCTCATCATCCTGCCCTTCAGTAACTGTAGATGGATATGTTGACCCATCTGGCGGCTCCCGATTCTGCCTCGGTGCTCTTTCTAATGTCCACCGCACTGAACAAAGTGAACGAGCCAGGTTTGTCTTCCTCTTTAATAGTTATCATTTACTAGCATCTTTGTAATAGAATTTCAGGATCTGTAGGTTTCATTGCAGTTAATGCCAACTTTAACCTCCAGGGTTAATCCCCACATTTCTTCATGTTATTTGGGTTTAAATGGAATTTATTTTAATTAATTTCATTTAATTTTGTTTTCATGAAATAAGTGCTTATAAACCCATATAAGTTCTACTGTTTCCACTAGGTCATCCCAACTGAGAATACTTTGTGAATAAACTCCTCTGCCTCTTATGTTTTTGTTAAAAGTGAGATTTTAGTATATTTTCTAGACAACTGTCCTCATTTTAAAACTTTTCATGGTTCACCGGTTTGTGTATTTGTATTTTTCAGATTGCATATAGGCAAAGGTGTCCAGCTTGATCTAAGAGGAGAAGGAGATGTTTGGCTCCGTTGCCTCAGTGACCATTCAGTGTTTGTACAGTCATACTATTTGGACAGAGAGGCAGGCAGGGCTCCTGGTGATGCTGTACATAAGATTTACCCCTCAGCATATATTAAGGTACTGACACATATCTCTATCAGAAAAAATTTTTCTCATTTTTACCATTCATTATAAGATAAATGAAATCCTATTTGGTAGTCAATCATGGGCACACTTTGATGTCTTGGCTGATGTAACTGGAAATTCATTTTTTTAAATATTATATTCTTTTGAGAGATCATCATTGTTTCATTTGAGTATTGTTTATGGTTTTTATCATGTAGTTTTTAAAATTTAATATATATTTTTAATGTCATGTTTCCTCTGTAATGATAACTATTAAATTGTATTTTGAAGGTATTTGATCTGCGTCAGTGTCACCGACAAATGCAGCAGCAAGCAGCCACAGCCCAGGCTGCTGCAGCAGCACAAGCAGCTGCTGTAGCTGGTCACATCCCTGGACCACATTCTGTGGGAGGAATTGCTCCTGCCATAAGTGTGTATCTTTCTCTCCCTTTTGCCCACTAAAATATTCTCTAGAACATCATCTGAATATGTTGCTTAAGAACTTACAATTTATTTATTTATTTCCTCTGTGCTACCAATCATGGTATGAAGTGTTGATACCTAGCATTAAATTTGACCACTTCCCTGATTAATATTTTGAAGAAAATCTTCAGAATCCAGACATCTCTTATTTCCTTTTTCTAATTATTATATTTAATTTGAAAATTTGAGGATTTCAGGGGGAATAATTGTGCAGTGACTATAACACATGTTATGTAAGTTTTACAGCACCATGAAATCCAAACCACTGCATTTGACTCCTGTGTGGAATTCGAGAGAAATACAACCAGTTAAAACAACACAAAATTAGCTTCTCAGACAAAGACAAGAATAAGCAGCACTAAAAAAATAACAAAACAACATTTATTTAACGTTTAAAATAAGAAATTTAGTGAATATACATATTACATGAGCAAGAAATAAGAATAAAATTGACCTCTAATTATGGATTAAACACAGTAAAGTGGATTTTACCAACAAAGTTTTACTTATTTGAGTCCTGTGGGCTTTTGATGAAGTTTGTGTGCACAAACATGGAGCACAGTGTCTTTGAGATATAGTTCTGTCACAGAATATCAGGCAATATGTGCACACCTTTGCTGGGTCAGGTTCCCTGTTATCAATAGCTTTGCTGCCAACTGCCAGTGACTGATGATGAAAAGTCATGTGAGCGGTGGAAGTGGACATCACGCCAAGTTCGAACATTTATTGCACAGCTAATTAACGTGTTGTATTTCGATATTGACGTCTGCAAAGAAAATAAGTCCATTAACCATACATATACATACATATTTATGAATTTAATATATCATTGCAAGTTGGTCAGTGGACCAGGTGGCAATGGTCAAGGGGGACAAAATAATTATGACATCTGCCCGGCATTCTCCCAAAGACGGTAGGAAAACCCCTCCAAAAACCTTCATACACATTATGATATGTGAGTTGTGTAGGTTTTTAGCAAGGAATCTACTTGGGATATGCTTTCAGGGATGACGCCATGCTGCCAAAATTTGCCACAACTGCCATGACTCGTGAATTGTCTGAGGCATCCTTATTGTATCAAGAATAGGAGCAAAATACGTATCATCCTCGTAGCATATTGTAACTTATCTGATGCAACAGTCTTGTTAAAATTTTATTAATCGAAACTGTTTAGATGACATGTTTTTGCTAAATTTAAAAATTAATGTTTTGTCTAGGTTGTTAATTTGTACATAAACCACTCTGGGGCTAAGTCAGATTGCAGCTTGGGTTTAATGCCAAAATTAACATAATGTCAAGGTCATTAATTTGTGTATCTCTCATTAAGGAAAGGGGTTTTTATCTCATATTTGTCCTTCTCATTTTATGTTTTGTGGAGTCTTATTTGTTGCGGTTTAGCATGATACCTATCAAGGCGATTTTTTCTTTAAATTAATGTAGCTGCTTCAACCTAGTTTTTGTTCTCTTTTTATCCAATTTTTATCTTTTAGTATTCTAATGATACATATTGTGTAATCTTAGTTATTTCTCATACAGTATTAACTCTAATTGCACCCTGTAGGTTTTTTGGTTCCTTTAGTTTATAAACTCTTAATTCTGTCATTATCTTATCAACCCAAAATGTGATTATGCGTCATTTACTTGGAGTTTTTGTACTCATCTACCCAAGTGATGCATGAAGTGGTACTCTCCTTCCAGGTCTGAGTGCGGCGGCTGGTATCGGAGTGGATGACCTTAGACGTCTCTGCATTTTACGGCTTAGTTTTGTGAAGGGGTGGGGTCCAGATTATCCAAGGCAGTCAATTAAGGAGACACCATGTTGGATAGAGGTTTGTAATCATAAATGGCTTAATAAGAGAAATATTCTTCATCAATACATGGCCAAATAACCTCTGCCAACAATTTATATTTCTAAGGACTGTTCAATTCTCCTTTTTAAAAGTAGTTGTTCATAAACTAAAACTCCCTCTGAATTAGCTAACTAATGTTATTCTTTCTAGTTAACTATTCATTTCACCCCACATTTTCTCTCTTTCTTACAGTTAATCTTGCTTACTTTAAAAAATTTAACATTATCTTCCTAATCCTACAAAAAATATATAATGTGGAAACTTACGTAGAAATATTTTTCAGTACAAA
The DNA here is from genome assembly GCA_000376725.2 of Ladona fulva. Lineage (NCBI taxonomy): Eukaryota > Metazoa > Arthropoda > Insecta > Odonata > Libellulidae > Ladona > Ladona fulva. The sequence continues at coordinate 595,466 of KZ308181.1, read as the reverse complement.
TTTCCTTACCAGATACTCCCCTCAAAGTGCATATTCTTCCATTCTCCATTTTGCTTTTACCTTTGAAATGAGGCAGTTACTGTTTATTTTTCATTACGGCTTAATGTATAGTTTGGTACACAATATGCGTTTTACTAGTTACTTTTTATCTACAACAGTCCCCAACTTACACCCAACAATGTCCAACTTACAACCCTCTGAAGTTATGACCAAAAATTTTAATTGCGCCAATTGGAACTGCTATCAGAGTATAACAAAAATGTCATATCCAGCAGCATACTCCACCTATTAACCAATTAGTGCACATGAAGATTTTGGCAACATTGCATTACTTTGTGACACATTTACATCCCATGTTCCACTTCTCATCTTTGAGTCTGAGCTATTTTATCTGAGTCTGAGTAATTTTATTCAGTTAGCCTGCCCAGTTTGGTAGATGTTTCTTCTGTGGGTGGGTTATGCTTCACCTCCTAATATATATCCAACTTAGGAGCAATTCAACATATGAATATGCACTTGGAGCGTAACCTGTTAATAATTTAGGGAGTGTCTGTAATATAGCTGTCTGATGTTTGCCTCTGAAAAGATAAGTGAGTTAATTCAATGGAGTTTCCATCGTAAAAATGTGAAAAAAATATCATTCATCATTAAAGATGTCGATGGTATAGCTAAATCTTAATGAGCCCCCTCTAACAGTGTTTGATGGGCTATAGTAATGATATTATATGATGATATTCAAATTGGGATGTCAGCTTCTGTCTCTGATATGTAATTACTACCCTTTCACTCCAGAAAACAGCCTCCAAGCTAAGAAAAATTTTATTGCAATGCTGAGTATGAAAAATAGTCTGCTGTTGGAAATTGAAATTTCATTTGATAATTCAGGATTTCAGATCATTTTATCATATATGGGGTATCCATATTCTTTAATAAGAAATTTATTTTGTTTTTGTTGGTTAATTAAATAAAAATTCTATTATGATTGTTAATACATATGAACCAAAAAGTTTTGGAAGAAATGAGAAAATCTTGATTTCTTCTCTACTCTAACCATGATAATGTTTGGCTTTCAAAGATACATTGGTGTTAGGTTTGTTTAAATAGAAAATTACTCATGGAATTTCTTATCTTACTTTGTCTTTGTACACTTTGTGCTAAATTATGTAAATTTGGGGCTCTCAGATGGCCAAGTGGGCAACACGTTTGACTTTAATGAAAGAGGTCCCTGGTTCAATTCCCGGTGGGGGCCTACGTGCAAAATGACCTTGGTTATCAAAGCACTTTTAACAATACTACTACCACTATGTAAATTAATATGTAAACACCTTCAATAGGTCCACCTACACAGAGCCCTGCAGTTACTGGATGAAGTACTTCATACAATGCCTATTGATGGCCCCAGAGGAATGGAATGAAGCTGACTTCTCAGGATAAACTTCTTGGGCTCAAAATGTGTTTCTTGTCATAGCCAGGTGCTTTTGGAAAAAGCATCATTTCCTGTCAAAGCAAATGGTTGATGCATACAAGATTCTTAGAGTATGGCAGAATAATGTTCCGAGATGCACTCTTGGTATTATACTTGTAAGCTTGTGTATATGAAAGAGGGAAGCCTCTGTGGATGCATGTACTTTGTCAGTGCCTGTTAAGTTGTATGCAAAGAGTGGAACACCATACTGTTGCGAAGGAAGCAGATTGGAAATCTAGGCCCTTCTGATGAACGTGTCAGTTCTCAGACGCAATGATAGAATATTCCATTATTGATCTAATCCCTTCAGAGGGGATACATGTGCTTGGAAACGTTTTTCAGAGGAAAGTGAAGGACTGTGTATATTTGTTTTAAAATGCTTGGAAATGAAATTGTTTTATTTTGATTTGAACTGAAGTTTTGCAAAATTTTAGATGCCTTTGAAGAATGCATAAAAATATTCTTTGGAAGCCTGTTGTATGATTGATGCCAATGGATGATTTGTTAAGTGTTGGCTGATATGAATTTTATTAAGTTTTAATGAAGTGGATATGGTGAAAGTTGAAGAATGTTTTTTCAGGCATAAGCTTAATACATATTGAAGTATTTTTTCACTTTGTCTTTGTAGATGTATTTCAATTTTCAATTACAATTGGAAATTATATTCTGTGATTTTCTAACATTTTAATGTGAATGACTGATTTGATAGCATGCAACTATTCAATGGTGTAAGCGAGGTTATATGAACTTGAATGGTAAAAGCCCTTTGAACTGTATTGTGATAAGCTGGTTCTTATAAATTAGATTAAGATGACAAGGCTTTCATTTTCTCGTTCTTTAATTATGTAAAATGTAATCAATTGAGCACAAAGAATAGTTACACCTTCATATGTATATGCGTGTGTTTTGTACACACGCATACATACACATATATTTGTGTGTATATATTATATATGCTGAAAATTTTTACACACCAAAAGTTTTATTTTCCTGAGGGATAATTGTGTGATTGATTTTAAGATCTTTTGGTCTGATTATATAGGAAAGAGCAAAGCAAGTCAAATGTTACAGTATTTTGTTTGGCTTGTAAAGTATTCTCCAAATGAAATCATTCATGAGTAATATCTGCCAATATAATAAATGAAGCCTTTTAAGATTCATCAAGCATATAAAATAATAAAGGTGAGAATAATAAGTTGCTATATGAATACACTCTCTCTATGGCACTCTCATGTACAGTAAATGGAATGTCTTGTACCCAATGACTCTGAATTTTGTTTGTCATCAACTGTGTTGATTTTTGTGATTTGTCCTAATAGTCATTGTGTTATGAATTTATGTAAACTAAGAAATTCAGGTAAATTCTCATTATTATATAGCTTGGAGTGTCCGAAGTGAATTATCTAAGCAAGTTGTGGAATTGTTGGATAAACTAGTGAGAGAATATGATTGTAATAGGCAAGGCTTTGATAAAAAGAAATAATTATTTAAAGTGATATGTTATAATTATCATGTGCATATGATATGTCAAGATTTGAAGTGTCAGTGAAGCTCTTCATTTGCATCACTTGTATGCATTTGGATTAGTTTGAATCTGTTAATTCTTTTAGCTTGAAAATTCTGATAATCTTGTGATAGCTGATTAAAATTAGTTCTTTGTGCTTTCTGTTTCAAAGTAATTTGATTTTGCACATAATTTGTATTGTTTATGATTGATTTTTAATTCCCTCAAGTAATTTTGGTTGTAATTTTTGAATTTTATCTAGCTCATAATCAAATTGTTTTCTTAATTACTGTTTGTTCCTTGTTGTGTTGTGTTTAACGTGCAGATTGGTAGAATTAAAATTACATTAAATTTGAAAACCAAGTGGCTAAAATGGATATTCTGTTAGCTTTTATTTTTGTTGGATTGAATTTTGGTATATTTACATATAATAATAAATAACTTATTTTTTAATTGGACCTTGACAGCATCAAATTTAGACTAATAAATGATTTAGAAGGATTTTATCAAGGATGTGAAATATTTATATCTACAATATTAGGCATATTTTCTGTCTTTTACTCATGTTGTGTGAAAAGAAATTGTTTTCTCATTGATAAACATAGTGAAACATTAGTTTTATCATTTAAAATCTTTTATGCTTTCTTATTTTTGTGTCAGTCTCAATAAGTGTTTCCAAATGAATGCTTCTTATAGTTAACCAACATACTTTTCAGAATGGAAATTTTTATAATTGTTTATTAAAATTTTATCTGCTCATTAAATCATTCCTAAGAGTTTGCAATTTACAAATAAAGAATGTCAGATATTTCTTATATAATATTTTTAAAAATCCATTGTATCCATGCATATAAACACATACATAACACCAACTTTTAGAAATAAATTTATGATGTAATACTTTTTATTTCATTCATCTCTCTTTATATTTTTAATTTCACAGGTGAACCCATTTATGCTAATGTAATCACTGGGTATGGATGATTCTCATGATACATTTTAAACCAACTAAGAAGATATGAAAGATGAGTTGTTTACCAGAAGTATGAAATGTGGAGAATGTAAACCTCATTTGAATCTGTATATAAGGATTTAATACAGATGTGATAGAAGTGGGTGCAACTCTTTGGGGCATTACAAATTTTTCTTCTAACTTACATTTCTTACCAGTACAACAATGTTTGGGTAGCAATTTTGGCTTTGCAGGTGGGCAGATTTCAACCAAGCAATGGTCTTGGGTTAATAGCAGTGGTAGAATTCAAAAATTTTCTACGGAATTTTGCAATGCTATATCTTGTCTTATTAATCAAAGTACATACATTTCAAGAAAAGATCTGGTGTTACCCGTAGAGGAACGTGAGAAAAGATATCTCTGCACCTCTGAAGAATGAAACATACATTTCACTTACATTATTTTATAAAAATGCTAACTTTGTGATAAAGAAAACATTACAAGGTCCAACGTTTAAATTATGTACTCTTTGTATTGAGTGGATTAAAGTACCTGTACATACATTGTTCTACTACTATCATGGAAGATAGACTTAAATCAGGTTCAGTGAATGCAATTCTTTGGCTATGAATGAAATCATAACTCTATACACAAAAAGGAATTAATAAGACTGCAAGTGTTTTATCTTCATAAATTTAAATGTTTTAGCTGATCTAAATCTGCAAAAGTAACATGGAAACAGTAGGGTCCACCCTCTGTTAATCTTGAGTCTTTCATAACGATTCTATTTTTATCTTTGAGTTCTCACATTAGTTAGAGAGTATCTTCTATTAGTTAATGACCTTATACAAAGGCCCTTAATCCTACACTCAAACAAAAGGTTCCCCATTAGAACTGTTAATAAGCAGTGAGGAGATACAGGCCTTGATCATAACTACATTATGTGTCAACTTAAGACATTTAGGATCATGGAAAGGTATTGATAAGAATTACAGTAATTTATCATCTTCGTTCGATTGTTTGAGCACATCTGATCCAATAATAATAAGTCGAAAATGCCAGAAATTTCAAAGAGTACATTAAAATTTGGTGCTCATCCTCTATTTTGCATCTGGGCCCCTAAGCTGCTCTTGACACCCCTGGGGAACATAAAATTAAATTCCACAATTTGCGATGGAGTAATATTTTCCAGCTAGTTTAACTAAAGCGTTAATCTTGGATTATTTTAACCAACAGAAAAAATAACGTCTATATTATTCGCAACGTTAGCCGACTATTTTTTAGAAGTAGGGTTTTTTACGGAATAAATTTTCATTATGTGTTCGATTAACAAATATGCCTAAAATCTAATCAAATACATGCTAAGGTCAATGATAATTTCCTTTGCGTTATATTTTAAAGCACCCGGCAGAGCTTTTTTGTTTTCAAAATCGCTCAGTGCGTAGATCAGTGGAAATCAATATTAAACATTTTGAAAACCTATGAGGATTTATCTCCTTAAGAGAATATGAAAATATGTTTAGGAATGACTGAATATTCCGCGATCAACCGGCTCGAAATCACGTAAATACCCGGCAGTTCTCAGCCATGCGATTCATGCCTGTTTGTATACGTGTCTAACTTCTAAAGATGGCGGCCGCAGTCGCAGCCGGGAAGATGAAGACATCCCTATCCAACCCTTCGGGTTGGAAAACGTTAATAACTTTTACGGTCTTATTATTAGCATGGATATCAGGATTTGCTTCACGTCTTTTTGCAGTGATAAGATTTGAAAGTATTATTCATGAATTTGATCCATGGTAAGTAATCTTGTCGATCGCTTGTAATGTTCCGGCTAACAATTAAAAAAAATCTTTTATTTTGTATCTGAGCTGGATAAACCTTAAATGCATTATTTATTACATTGCTGAAATTAAAAGGGAAGCTTTTATAGTTTTTTCATTTATGAAGTTCGAATACCTCTTTTAAATTTGTTAAACAAAGTACATGTACCTTAGCTATTGGCAGCTTAGTGTTAGATTGAAACATATTTATGAAATGCTGAGTGCTTAAACTCTCAATCCTGAAGTTAATATGACGCAGGCATAGATTATGAAATGTTTTGATTCTTCTACAGTTTACTTAATTCCAATGCAGTGTTTGAATACGATAGTCTCGAGATCACTAATGATAGTAAATAACGTGTTAACTTCGTTACTGGTAAGAAGTTGAAAGAGATGAATGAATCTGACTCATTTGAGTTGAAAAAACTTTTATTAATGAATCAGAAAAAAAATTGCTTCTTGTTATATCTAAGAAATTTCTTTCAAGGGTGTAGTACAATTTATAGTAGAGGCAAAGGTAGAGTACAGAAGTAGTATGATGCGGGTGAAAAGTTTTCAAAAGATGGTATAAGAGATAAATTTTCCCCGTTTCAACATTCTGATTCCTAACACCCCTATTTTATAAAATTTTCAATAATCTTGTAATACCATTCATCTGAATAATTTTATTTTCAACTCGGGAGTTTGTTTCATTGCATTTCACTTGGTTTGGACATTGATGTGTATGTGAGAACGGATACAGCAGGACCTCTTTTATGCGCCACCTAACATAAATAATTATCGCCGAACTGGCAATTAAAATCTAAGATTGCTAATGATAAGCTTAGGTAGCTTAGCTCATGTGCAGGTAATCGTAACCTATATTGCCTCAGTTTAATTTAGAAGATTTTTGTGGCATGGTTATGGTTACCTATTGTTAAAGTAAAATGACGTCTATTTCAACTGGTCCTAAAAGAGTTATTATTTACATAATGCAATCTCGAATATAACCCATACTAAAGCTGCAGATCATATGATATTTTAGTTTCTTAATTCTCTTATTATCTAGAGTGATTTAGTCTATCCATCCAAGTTCATTCATCAACCAATCAAATATGCATTTTTTCAATTCATTATTTCTCTTCCTTAAGATAAGTGTCAAATGGAATGAATTACCAGTGGTGTGGAATAGAGATTTGAATTTTTTTATTTTGAGATATGATGATTTACTGACTTATTAATTTTTCTAGTCAGCTTGATTAAATATCTAAATACTTTGAGAAATAGAGGCTTAGATTTCTTTAGACTGCCTGTGTACATTTTTGTCCTTGAAGGGTGTTGATTTGAGATTCAGAATTTCATTTCAGATTGAATGATCTTTTAATTTTAATATAGTTTGCTTCACATAGTTGTGTTGATTACTACTGAGCTATGTTAGGTCAGAGAATTTGCATCTGGGAAAGGTTTTTGAAATTAATATTTTGATGTGTCATCTTATTAAGTTACTAGCAATACACAAGTTTTGTAGATTCAAGCATAATAGAGCAATTGAAGTACATTATGAAGCTTATTTATATCTTACTCACATTTTAGAGAGCATTTTAAATGTTTTGAGCAGTATTTCATTAAATTGTCCATTTTCAAAACTGGTAAAAAGCTTAGTTAGACTTTATAGCAAAAGCTGCCATCTCGCATATATCAGGAAATGTTAAAGCTGTGTTAGAGAAATGTAAAAAAATAGAGAAATTACTTAATAGAAGTTGTTAAAGTTATCAATCAGATAATCTAGAGGTTAAAGTATGTGTATAAGGTATTTAGGAGTTAAATTTTGCAAGGGTGTCCTTAAATTTTCTTCAAAGTAGACTTTCTTTAATCCTCAAATTCATAAGTGCATAAAATGGTATAATTTTGCTGTGTCCTAAAGTTTGCGTAACGGTATTTGTGATCTCCTGCAATGCAGATAAGATAACATTTCAATTTATGGTTCATTCTCCTATCATTAAAGTTCCTTTTTTTCCTGTAATCTAAAGTAACTTGCAAATTCTCAGCATTATCAGCTGATGAAACCTCATTCAAGATGTTTATTTCTGCACCATTTTTGTGAATAAATGCAGCATTTTGTATATTATAAGCACCAATCATATTTCTTCCCTAAAACCGTCATTGTTTTACTTTTTTATGCGAGTTTTCATTTTTTTGTTTTCATATCTTTATTTCATTTTTCTATCCCATGCTCCAATGTAAAAAGTCTTTCATGCATGTAAATTTCATTGACATGAAAGCTAGATGTAAGATGCCTTGCTTTACTGTATAAAATTTTATAAGTGAATTAATCATCTCTTTGAGAATGATATTTGGTGGTAGTATTAGTATATTTGAAAGTGCTTCAACATCTTGTCTAGGTCATTTCACGTGTGGGCCCCAACTGGAATCAAACCCTGGACTGCTTTCACCAATGGCAAACAGTATAGCCCCTTGGCTATCTGGGAGCCCAAATGATGTTCAGTCGTAATTTTTAGTTTCATTTAAAGTGAATATTTTTTAATTACTTAAGGAGTTTGTTGTTAAAGCTTTAAGTTGATTAGTTATTATTTGAAATAGTTATCTTTCCTCTCAACATTTCAAATTTGGAAACTTGCTTTTTAGTGTTTCAGGCTGTACAACTCTTGGCTAACGATGGGGAGAGGATGTGCGAATAATCAGAAAAATAGATTTTCCCAATGACTTTAATTTGCTATAATGTTCATAATTTTTGTAAATAACAAATTTATTATTATTTGTGCGCATATTATGTTATTTTTGATTGATTTATGGAATCATTTACAGTTTATTTCAACTGACCATGGATCATTTTAGCTGTGACAATGTCTTTGAAGGTGTTTTTTCCTAGGTGCACGCCTTAACGAGCAAAGTTACCTCTACCCTTTTCTTTGTGTGTATTCCCAATGTTCCATAGGGAAGGTCTTGCATAAGTAGGGCTTTTATTACAATGCAAAAATATCTATATGTTTTTGTGTATTAAAAAATCACGGAAAACATTAATGAAGAGTAAAAAATCATTTACAGATAATTGGGATTTCACTATGCTTAGTTTGTTTCAGTGACCTGACAAGGCATAATTTTCAGATTAGGAGGATATATTATGATAATCATCACACCAGATTATATTTTCTGCATACATTATTACATTTAAGAATTTTATAATAATAGATAAAATCAAATATTTTTTATGTAGATATGTTAACAGCAAATGGAGCTTATGTAGTCAGAGTGGCATGTGCAAAATCTTCTGTATGTAACATCATATTGGATGCTTAAACTTATGATTGCATAAAATTTTTTGCCTTTTACATTAATTCAGCAACCACACAATTGATGTAAAAATATCTGCAACAAGAAAAAAAAACTTGTTGGTATTGTGACTCAAGTTATCTTTCAAAAGACATTGAAGGGTAGAATATAATCTCTGTCAAGTATATATTATTTTCTTTTTGATAGGTTTGAATAGCATTTTGTGCGCAGTTTAATTTTAATGATGTGCATTGATTTTTGCATTTGATTTGTTACTTATCCCCAAAAAATGGCCTTTTAGCCAAAAATGTCATTCCTATGTTAATTTCTGGACTGTTTCAATCATTAAGAAAGGATGAAAAAATAGTTTTGTCTCAAACAGCTGTAATGATAAGTCCCTAAAGATAAATTGCAGTTGAAAATTCTGAAAAGGCCTAGAATTGAACCTGGATCCCTATGTTTTTGTGGGGCGCTCTTAACAGGTGATTTATCTAGTAGAACAGTTTTCGTCTTTTTTGGGATTCTTTCCAGGTACACCATTATTTGCAGAACTTTTATAATTCTCTTTCATTATAACAGAACAGAATTTCACAGTACTTATTCATCTTTATTTGCATAATGGATGTTTTTATCACCATTTGCCTCATCAGGTCATAAATTTCATTGTTATTTGATAGTGAAATTCTCTGATTTTATTTTGCATATAGTTAACTTTTATGTTGTCTATCTTAAAGGTTCAATTATCGTGCCACTGCATATATGGTGCAGCATGGGTTCTACAACTTCCTCAATTGGTTTGACGAGCGTGCCTGGTACCCTCTTGGACGCATTGTTGGAGGGACCGTGTATCCTGGGTTGATGGTCACATCTGGTTCCATCCATTACATTCTTCATGCTCTCAATATACCTGTTCATATTAGGGATATCTGCGTTTTCCTTGCTCCAACATTTAGGTAATATCATTTTTCATAATTTTTTCAATTTTAATTCTATGACTGCATTTCGTGTTTATAATGAGACCTACAAAAAATTTGCTGTTGCTGTCATGATGCTCAGCAAAGATTCTAAAATAATCTATTTTTACTGAATTGATATATTTATTGGTTTGTTAATTGCAGTGGATTGACTGCTATATCCACATACCTCTTGGGCCGTGAGCTGTGGTCGCCAGGAGCTGGACTGTTCGCTGCATGTTTTATGGCCATTGTTCCAGGATACATTAGTAGATCTGTTGCAGGTTCTTATGATAATGAAGGAATTGCAATTTTTGCATTGCAGTTTACGTACTACCTCTGGGTAAACAATTGTATTTTTATATTTATTAGATTTGCAGATATTGAATATCTTGGGAAATATATTAATGGACCCTATTTTATTTATATTTTAGGTGAAATCAGTGAAAACTGGATCAGTGTTCTGGGCAAGCATGACAGCACTTTCTTATTTCTATATGGTAAGTATAAAGAAAAACCTTTTTTCTGCTGCACTCTGTCTGTTCTCTTTTTGAGAAATGTTTTGGGAACAGCTGTTTTGCAGCCATCAAAGTTAGAATTTTGTGCATGTTAATTCTTTTGAAATACTCTCCGATCCCAAAATGGCTATGCCTATAACAGATCTGTGCCAGAATAATTAGAATTTAACTGAGTATGTGTTTGAGATGGTTTGATATTTATGAATTCATCTGCATTTGCTTTGCACAAGGTTATGAGGTGTTGATCAAGGATATATATTGAACGAAGTCAATGCTCGTGTATTAAATCAGGATTTCTAAATTTATCTACAATGTAGGAAGTACTGTGGAAATAAAATTTGAATTCTTCAACGTGTGTTGATGTGAAAGTAAACCAAAGTCTTTACTCTGTTAATTCTTCAAGCCAGAAATGAATATGTCAATTAAAAATGAAAGCAGGAGAAATTGACGATTTTTCAAAATCGATGATTAAATTTACATTTATTTTCTATTAGGCCTTAAATTAAAATGTTATGTATAATTCCTATGATTTGACTCTTGGAATCATTTGGTTGGCATGTGCTTTCCAAACTCCTGAGATTTCTCTGTAATAGTTTTCTCAAATCTGCTTTTCTCTGCCAAAACCAGCATAATTTCTAGATCAGTTTTTCAGTGGGAAACAACATTAGTATGAAACTGAAATAGATCTTATTATGATTATTTTTAGCTGGTTACTTTGTTTCATGTCTTTCTGTAACTCCTGACCCATGGAAAGGTTGAATCAGTCAGTTGTAATTAGCATTGAAATTGGTCACTAGTGTAGGTTTTAGGGTATAGTGTGTTATTTGATATTTTTTCATCTATGAACCCTCTTCTCTTGTACTGTAAAATATTGGAGGAATATCTGACTTGTGAATGTATTATCTGTTTTTCCATTAAAATCCTTGACTTCATCTGCAGGTTTCAGCATGGGGTGGTTATGTCTTCATAATCAACTTGGTGCCCCTGCATGCATTCTGTCTTCTGGCACTGGGGCGCTTCTCTGCGCGCTTGCATGCTGCATATTCTGCCTTTTACGTCCTTGGACTACTACTATCAATGCAAATTCCATTTGTAGGTTTCCAACCTGTGCGAACATCAGAGCACATAGCTTCAGCTGGTAAGTTTCCTACCTTTAGCAGTTATGAAGAAACTCCTTGATTTGTTTCTGTTGAAAATGGTTTCACTGGGCAATAATAGCTATTTTCAAAGTCTTTGGTTGAGCCAGGCTGTAGAGTACCATATTAATGAATTCAATTTTAGAAGATAAATACATTAGTTAACCCCCAGATCAGTGTAGGTTTCAACTTAATAAATGTAGTTTACCATTGACTTTCTTTTACTCTCTATTTGAGAAGAGTTTATGTGGATAATTAGGAAGTCCATAAGTCTTAACTTGGGATTTTGATATTAGAGACTGAGACCTGATGGTTTTTATTACATTGTGGTACAATTTCAATGGATTTGATTATAACAATTATTCAAGCCTTAACATATAATTTTAATGAATTTCTGCTATGCTTGACTGTGGCTTTCAAAGCTTTTATAATCAAAATTTCAAAGCTTTTTGCCCTGTAGTTCCTAAGCTAAGGCAAATATAAGTACTTAATGACCTAACCCAATAGTACATTACAGGCATAGTTCATAACAAAATTGAGGTGACCTTTCTATTCATTAATGATGAAATATATTTTACTCTAATTATGTAAATATTATATTGATAATGGCTGTAAATTCAATAACCATGGAATATTTGTTTTCTTTGATTTCAGGTGTTTTTGCCCTCTTAAATGCTGTCGCTTTTCTGAAATATGTGCAGAGGCATTTGACAGGTCCAGATATACGCCACTTCTTGGGCGTTGCATCTCTCATTGCAGCAGGCGCTGTGTTCCTTGTAGTGGTGCTGCTCACGTACTTGGGTGTGATTGCCCCATGGAGTGGACGGTAAATTCATCATAGCTTTTCTTTGATTTCATTCTTCAGAGCTTCCCTTTCCATTAATTTATCTTTTAACACCCATTTTGAGAATCATTATCTCTCTGTCATATCTATTATATATTTAGGTATTTACATATATACTAAGGATATGTTTGTAGGGCATAGAGGAAAAAGTCCCTGATGCATTGATTTTTTTATGTATAAACCCCGACCCTAAGGCTCCAGGAAAATTGAATATCAATCCTAGTAATTCTATGTAGATTGCTTGAAACATGTTCTGTCCTCTGAATATGAAGATATGCACAAATCTATGATGAACCCAATTCTAAGATAACCCCTCTTTTTGGAAGCTCCACAAGAGGAGAAGGAAAATAATTTTTTATGGTAATAAATAATTTAATTATTACATTCAGTTTATCAATATTTGATCTCTCTAATCAGCAGGAACTAAGATGTGTTTGTAACGTTGCTCTGGATCCAAAGCAATGATATTGTTGCAATTTATACCTGAACAGTGCTTACCCTTTTTACAATCCGATTTTGATAAATTGTTACCAGTCATAGGAGTGAGTCATTTTGTAGGTTGAGATGATGTTGATGAAGCTTTAACTTGAGCAGAATTGTACATTATTTGTATATAATTTCCAGTCCAAATACAAAGATAAAGTACATTGGAACCTCTTTAGTCCTGCAGCTTTGGTGCTGGAGAAGGCATACCACAGAAAATTTGGGTTCTCGTAATGAATCTCAGATGAAGAATGATTGAGACAATGTGATTCAGATGAGTTGTACATGAAAATAATTCTTCAATTAGGGGGAACTGGACTAAAGAGGTTCAGCTATTATTGATATTTGAATTAAAGATGTCTAATAATTTACCTTTGTCAAGTAAAAAGTGAGCATTCCAGGTAGTTAATGATTTTTTATTCATCAATCAGATCATAATTATTAAAAATTCTATTTCCCTTTTAATCAGAATGAATAAGGATTGGAAAATAATAATTAGTGATAATTTTTTTGTAGAATTTTTGTTTGCTAGTGGACATTCACTATCTTTATTCTAACATTATAATAACTCTTATGTATTCTAGAGGCCTATTATTGTAGTTGATGTTCTGATATTAATATTATTGTAAATTCTTTATTCCATATTCCTGGATATCCCTTTTCCGTTCTTATAAATTTCCCAAGGAAGGATGGACTTGAAAAAAGTCTGACGGGACCGGGAATCGAACCTGTCAGTCTTTTTTCAAGTCCATTCTTCCTTGGGATTTTTCCTGGGTGCGCACCATCTTGCGCAAAGTCACCCATACCCATTTTCGTTTGTTTACAACCAGAAGGGGGTTTCCTTTCCATCACTTTGTGTGGCTGATACTTCAATGAAGCTAGACCGCAAAACGATGCCACCATGCGGACGAACTCGCAACGTCCTTGCCCACAAAGTATCCTGAATGGCTTGGAGAAATGCTCTGCCGGGATAGCTCAACGGACAGAGCACCCGACCGGCAATTGGGAGACCCGGGTTCGATTCCCGGTCCCGTCAGACTTTTTTCAAGTCCATTCTTCCTTGGGATTTTTCCTAGGTGCGCACCATCTTGCGCAAAGTCACCCATACCCATTTTCGTTTCTTATAAATTTTCAGCTTAAATGAAGCCATTATGGTAGTAATATTTTTCTTTTAAAATGTCATTTGAATAGCATGCACTGAGTTTTTATAAACATGTAAGCTGGTGATTTTTTAAAAGTTTTATTCTTGTATAAGATTGCTGCTATTGTTCAATTTTTATGGATAGAGAAAAAGCGGTTGATAATATGATTGTTATAAGTATGAATAGCTGTTACTTAGCTCATTTTTGTTGTATCATCAATTTGATTGTCAATATGATGATTTAGTAAGTAAACTGTTAACATGTATCTGTAATACTTTTCTCAGCAATATTGCTCTCATGGTTGATGAATAGCAATGAATGTGAATTTGGTTTTGGCAACTACTTTTTAAGATAAATTTTAGCTACCATAATTGTTGCCAACCTTTATTTGGAAAATTATGTTTCCACTGGGAGTATAATTTCTACCACCAAAGGTGGATCCACTACACTAATGGCTTAATGGGAGCTCCTAATTTGACTCAATATATTTTTGTATTGTGGTTAATTATGCAGTATCAAATGAAATTTTATATCTAAACAACAATCTTAATATTATGCCAAAAGTGTCTAATAGAATTCTTGAAATTTTGTCAACTGAACTCTGTGAAAGATGATTTTAGTATATTTATCTAATGTGGCTGGTCTTACTCAAAACAGGAAGATGCTAAAATTCATGTTTTCATTGGTGATCGAAAGAGAAATTTTCTATAAAAAAATTGTTATGTTGGTTTTTAGGTTTTACTCCCTGTGGGACACAGGCTATGCCAAGATACACATACCCATTATAGCATCAGTATCGGAGCACCAGCCTACCACGTGGTTCTCTTTCCTATTTGATCTGCATGTACTTGTCCCTACTTTCCCAGCTGGGCTGTGGCACTGTATTCGGGACATCAATGATGAGCGTGTGTTTGGTTAGTGCAATTGTTTCATTAATTTGTATTAATATGATATCAAATTCCTGATCTGAATTATCTCAGAAAGTTTATTATGTGTAAGAGCTATGTACATTTAAGGAGAAGAAAAGAGATTCTGAAAATGATAAGCTTTAGATCTACTGAAAAACCTGTTATCATCTCACAAAAAGCTCTCGTGCATGCAAAAAATTATCAAAAATCATAAATATATTTAGTATTCTTTGCCTAATTATTTACTTGTGAAATATTTTGGTGTTTGGATTTTTATATTCAGAATTTTTGATCAGTGGTGGTTTCGGAGTGTCTTAACTTCTTCACCCAATATAGGTGCTTGTTATATGTTATCTTTGAATGCAATATCATCATAAATGAAGGATATGTATATTATTTTGGCATAATAGGGGTGCAGTTGAATGATAGCTAAATTTTTAGATGAAGCGTTAAATTGCAATATTTACTCTTCCATTGGTAAACCTTTTTTGCATTATACTCTCACATAATTGGACAAGAGCATTCCTTCAGCCATTTGAGTTAACTCTCTCTAAAAACACTTGTATTGAATAATGAAACTAAAAGTTAGTCAATTGATATAAAATTCAAAACAAAGGAAGCAGTGGAAATGGTAGCAAGCAGTAAAGATATTTTCTGTTGAGTTAATTCTTTCACAAGTTCTTCTCTTAACTTCCTGAGAAGTAACGTGAATAAGTTTTATCCTTAATCTCCTACCTCCTCAGATATTTACTTATGACACTTATATAAATACACTATGAATATCATTTGGGAAACTTACTGAGATATTTCAAATTAGAGGACTATTTGTCATGAAGTTTAATGTATGTTTCCTTCATTTCCAGTGGTACTGTATGCTTTGAGTGCTGTGTATTTTGCTGGCGTGATGGTGAGGCTGATGCTCACCCTTACACCAGTGGTGTGCATCCTGTCAGGTATAGCATTCTCTCGTCTGTTTGAATTATATCTCCGAGAGGAGGAGGGATCCTCTTCTGATACAAAGAAAGGATCTAACACAAATACAGGAGCATGGCTAAGTGGAGGAGGTGCAGCTCTTGCTGCTAGTGGAGACTCAGATGGAGATGATAGTAGTGGGAAGAATGGCCGGAGCCTCTATGACAAGGTAACTATTGCTACCTGATTATCATTTTGGCTCAGAAAAGTTAGAATTTAGATTTCCATTTTATACAGTTTTCCAGTTATATCTGTAAGTAAATTCTTTTGTTAAAAAATGAAGCAAATAAGGTTGCTATCCTTTTATATCGTGGTGAAAAATATTTCTAAAAAGTAGATGGGTTGATGACTTAAATCTTGGTATTTACCCATTTCAGAAAGTTATCTGTGTTATAATGTGGCAAATGACTCGGTTATTATGAGAGAGTAATTTATTGTTTTATTTGTGAAGCATTTTGTGTACCTTACATTGTTCCTTCCAAAACTGACAGTTTTTTTCTATGCATGTAACATTCCCTAGGATGTCTGCTTTTTGCTTCCTCTGATTAGAGATCATTACTACTAAAATTGTGAATTAGTATGAATTATGAATTGTTCATCAAGGATAGTATCAGATTGCTGTTTTACTGTTAGCAGGGCCAGTTCAAGGTGTGATGTAGGCAAATTGTTTATTATTTAAATAAAATGAAATTATTTAAAGACCATTTTTTTAAAGGCTTGCTTATTTTTTAGAGAATATTCTGGGTTACTGTTAGAATTAATCTAGAAGTATAATTGTTTAGGCAGTATTATCATTGCTTAAATTATTATCACCATTATATTCAAATTCCAAATAATGGGTTTTTATAGCATGCAAATGTACCTTAATAGTTGGCAATTATTATATCTTGTGTTCAACTGAATTGTTAAGCATTCTTTTCAGAATTGATTCTACAATTTTAACTGCAAATAATTCATCATTAACTTCTTAAAAAACAGTTTTTTTGACTCGTTCAACTCTATGCCCCCAAATCTAGGCATCCTGGGCAACTTTCCCGCTCACCTATACCTTGGGTTGGCTCTGGCTGTTTGTATTGTGTAATAATGTTTTAGCCAGTATTATTTGATCTTTTTATAACAGCATGAGTTTATGTTCTCATTGACTTTGTATCTTTACCAGTTTCTTAATTATTTTATTTTGTTTGTATATCTCATGACGCTTCTGGTCCTCATTAGAGGAAGTATAAAATTGAATTATGATTTCATATTTTCCAGGCCGGTAAGCCAAAGAGAGGCCGCCATGATGGGCAGTCCACCACTCCTCCTGGTTCTCCCTCCTCCAGACATGGAAGTAGTGGGGATAGCTCTGCTGTGGCTACTTTTCATGACACTAGTGGAGGTGGCGGTCTGGGTTTGAACATCCGATCCATTGTTATTGTTGCTCTTTTGATGCTGCTCATGATGTTTGCTGTTCATTGTACGTGGGTCACCTCCAATGCCTACTCCAGCCCATCCATTGTATTGGCTTCATATGCCCAAGATGGGTAAGTGATAAGCATTGTATGGAATCTTGAAGAATCGTTAAAATATTGGGTTTAAGATTTGTGTATGAAGATTAAAAGTTTTAACAATAATGTTTATAAAAATTTTGGGAAACACTCACTTAATTGCAGTTTTTATTATCTTCTTAGTCAAGTCCTTTCTTATAAATGGTATCAAAATACTTAAGGGAGTACTTAATGGAAGTAATTTTATCAACTATATTTTAAAATCTTACTTATCTTTCACTTTTTCACTGTTTTACATTTTCCATTAAATTGTCCAATGATAGTCAGAATTTTCTAAAATTTTAGTTTTGTAATTAAACTAATCATTATATCTTGTCCCAGAACCCGACAAATATTGGATGATTTTCGAGAAGCATACCACTGGCTGTCTCAGAACACAGATGTTGATGCTCGTGTAATGTCTTGGTGGGATTATGGTTATCAGATAGCAGGAATGGCAAATCGGACAACTCTAGTAGATAACAACACTTGGAATAACAGCCACATTGCTCTGGTGAGTGCTTTGAATAATTTCTACTTAAGTGATTTCACTAATCATAGGTAGATAAGAAGATAATGGCTGTGGTGCATTTTCCTCCAATTAACACCCATAACCATAGTCCTGGACTTAAAATTTGACTCTTGCAGTTAAATATAATTTGCTTCTTTCAGTATTATGTAGTTCAAGAAAGAATTTTCTATGCAGGTAGTTTATTCTTCTGAGAAATTAAGTTTAAAACCACAAAAAAGTTCATTTGTTATCAATAAAATGAAATGAAAAACTTTCCCTGTACTTAATGATTCAGTTGCTATATTTGTATCTGAATGTGAAAACTTCTGAAGATCGTAATTTCAAATTTAAAAGCTTTAAGGCTAAACTATTGGGGAAAATGTTTCTGTTCATGTCTAAGGAAAAAGTAAAAGATTTATATTGAGTGCATGCTTCATTCAACATAATTATTTAGTCTTTTTCTAAATACTACCAATTTTAAACAACATAAATTGTAAAATAATAGTCAGATTTAATGACGTGGCCTTTAAAGACGGATTAATAAATTTACTTTATAACCATCTTTATGATTATTGTTCATGTAATCTACTAGAGGATTACCTCAAAAAGTCCCTTTGATAGGAAGTATAATCTATGATCATTTTCAACTCCATTACAGGTTGGTAAAGCCATGTCTTCAAATGAAAGTGCTGCATACACCATAATGACTGCTTTGGATGTTGATTATGTTCTGGTCATATTTGGTGGTGTCATTGGGTATTCTGGAGATGATATCAACAAGTTCCTTTGGATGGTGCGAATTGCTGAAGGTGAACATCCTAAGGATATTCGGGTATGTCTCTTATCTGATTTTGCCCATCCTTTCAATATTTAGAGTGGAATCTTGAGAAAAATGGAATGAGGCATCTTGAATGCATTGATTTTCTTATTTGATTTATGATTTGAATTTAAATGTAGTATAGCCTGCTTAAGATGCTCTTCTTTAGACCATCTTAAACCTCTGTCGTTAGTGAAATAGAGTTTTAGGTTGAGTGTAACAATTCTTCATTTACTATACACTGCAAAATTTTATGAAAATGTTTCATGGGTCTTAAAATGAAAAATAAGAACTTACTCCATAAAAAGAAGAGAAATATTAAATCACTGGGTTACTTAGGGTATTAATTATTTTTAAAGTAATTACAGTAGAGGATCGCTATTCCGGAATTCTAAATAATGGAAGCATCCAAACAACAGAACCATTTCTGAAGAATTTTTCAAACACGCAGCAGCGGAAAAATTGAATACCAAAAAAAAAATGTAACATGATCAATCTCAACTTTGTGGAAGGGAGGCATACTAAATGAAATATAAACACATTATATCTTCCACGGATAGATTTTTTCTTAAGAGAAGCAACTAGTTTCGTCTAATAACAGACATCTTCAGGGAAGTGTCTCTCTTATTACGTTGCCTAAACTAGACGCCTCTTAATACTACATAATAACAGAGACACTTGCTTAAAGATGTGTGTTATTTTTCATAACCAGTCATTTCACATTGTTCTCATGATTTGGTTTAGAGGAACTTCATGGTTTTTACTCAAGGAAAGGGATGGTATTGCATATGAAACCATGCGACTAGGAATATTCCTGGGGAGAAACAAACAGACATGAAATGTTCTCGCATGATAGCTCAATGGTCAGAGCATTCACCCAGAAAGCAGAAGACCTTGCTTTGAGTCCCAGTCCTGTCAGGCTTTTTTTCATGGCCATTTCTCCTCTGGTTCATGATTTTTATTGATGAAAGATTTTTCCTTGATTAAATTCATACATTCACGAAAGAATTTTCTATTGTTCCTCATGGTTTACTGTTGTTTATTTATGAAAAATCTATTGCACCTATCTATCTCATTCAATTTCCTTGTTAAAGAAAAAGTAAAAATTATAATGTTACATGATAATGCATATTATGAAGAGCAATATCTGAATCTTCCTTTTTTGTATGCTGCTTTTAATTTTTTCTACTGTGTTTTTGTGGGCTTTTTCACCCCTCCTCTCTGTAGGTTTTTCTCTGTCAACCTTAAGTTGTAAAGATTTTTTTCTCACCTTTATATTTTTATATTGATCATTGTATATATAATAACAATTTACAAGGTTAGGTGGGAGAGAGTCCCACATGTACCTAACCTCATCTATCTATCTTTTAATTTAAGGAGATTTTCATCCTCTGATTTTTTTTTTGTTTCAGGAGAGTGATTACTTCACAGATAGAGGAGAGTTCCGTGTGGATTCAGAGGGAACTCCTACTTTGTTGAACAGTCTAATGTACAAGCTTAGTTATTATCGATTTGGAGAACTCAAGGTACTGAATTGCCATATTATAGATTTTTTAAGTCCATAGGTGTGAATTTAATTTATGAAATGCTCATCTTTTGTTTTATTCAGTTGGATTACAGGAATCCTGCAGGATTTGACCGAACTAGGAATGCTGTAATTGGGAATAAAAATTTTGAACTAACTTATTTAGATGAAGCTTATACTACGGAACATTGGCTTGTCAGGATATATAGGTACTGCTATGAAATATTATGGCCTTTTCATAATTATATACATCTCCATAGTATAATATATTTTAGCATAAAGTTTTTGTGAAAATTTGGATGTATCTTTGGAAATTTCTTATCAATCTGTGTTCATTTGTGTTTGATTAATCAGGGTGAAGAAGCCACATGAATTCAACAGACCAAGGATACCTGTAGCAGAGAGAAAAATCAAAAGGAGTAAGCCATTTGTATCTAAGAAGGTGAGCTTGATAATTATCCTTTCTACAACTTTATATACTCTTTCATAAGTTTCTTTCCCTATATTGTATAAACATCATGCTGGGTATCAAGATTTAGATTTCTCTCAGTTCTCAATTGAAAGCCATTTTTGCTTTACTTAACTGGTTTCCACAATATATATAATTAAGTAGTTTTTATTGAACTTCACTGCTATGTTTATTCAGTAAATTTGGCACATCATGGTAAAATTAATGCAGGATTGCTCTACTTCATGGAGTGCCATAACAGAGATGATTAGAAAACAAAATTTAGTAAAGTCCAAAAGAGAATCTCCGGTGGGGAAATTCCTAAGTTTTGTTTCTTATCCATCTTTGGTACTTTACCTTTTACATGGTGCTGCATTATTTTAGATATGTCCTTGTTTTTAATAACTAAAATTTTCAATAAGTAGAAATATATCATAATAACATCATCTTATTTTGCTTTTCCCCCCGTTGTATGGTATGTAAGTAAATCTTTACAGTTGGCACCATCAAAGATTTTTTTGTGGGACTGTGGGATTTTCCCTGCCACACCCCCAACATTATCATCCCCCCCCCCTGAAGTTACAGCAAATTTCAGTGTATCTTCAACTGAAAGATCTTTATAGCTGAAAACAGTTTTAATTTGCTCCAAACTTTCTGTTTAATTACTTTAAACGTTAAACTTATATTTTCATTTCTACCAGACTTCTAAGCGTCGCAAGGGAATGCTGAGGAACCGACCAGTTGTGGTGAAGGGACGCAAAGTCAGCATCAGCACATCATCCTAGTGATGGCAGCACCATCACTGTCCCTTTAATCCCTCACCCCTCACCTGACTGGCATCCTCGCAGATGCTTCAGCTCCCCTAACTTGTTGATGGTTCACAATAGTCAATGGCATTGAGAAGAAAGCCAAAAGAAGGGATGTGGAAGCAGTTTGTGATATGTTGATGCAAAGATCTGTGCAATATCTGCCATTTTGCCTCAGGTTGTGATACAGGTGGTTCAGCCGACAAGATATTTCCCATTTATTTGTCCCCCACACCAAGGCTTATGTGGTTAAATTTCTAGGGAGGCACTAGATGTAGTGGTAGGCCACAGAGGAGACGTTTCCTGTGAATGTTGGAACCCTTTGATGGCTACCTCCATTCTGGGAGCTTGCCAACGAAGTAGTGACGTGCCTTTTTTATCCCAGCGCCAATCCATGTGAGCAAGTGGAGGGGGGTCATGGTTGAGGTTCTGCTTTTTTTATGCCATGTTGGTTTTCCTTCCCATTCACAAATCAACCAATTGTTTGTTGCATAATACTGCTGTTGAAATTCTAAAAATATCCAGGGAGTTCTGTGAGAGGTTAAATTTTATTTTAGTTTGAATTGATGTTTTATAGGTAAAGGGTGCCTGTGGTTTAGCAGATCATTTAGAAGTTGTGGTATTTATTGTTTCTCTTCCAAATGTACTGTTTTAAGTTTTTCCAAAATTGGCAGTATTCCTAAATTTGCACTTTATTTTGTGTAAAATATATTTTTTCTTATAGATCGTAGACTTGATTAATTTAAACATTCCTAATGAAATTTTTAATGGGAAAGCTTTAACATATTTTGGTTATGACTTATAAATGTTGCTGCTAATCTACTACTCTATTTTGACGCATTTGATATCCATAGTAAAGTTTTTTCAAATCTTAAATAATTGATTTGTAATTTTAGCATTGTTATGGATCTTCAGCTATCAAAAATCATTTTAGACAAAATCCTTTTTTACTCATTCGATGAGAGGCTTGAGATATTTTGTTAGAGATAGAAATTGAAGCAAATTTTTTACCAGTTAGCCTTTTATTGCCATAGAACACGAAAAGATAATTTATTAATTTCAATATTCCCATTGGCTTATTCTTCTCTAATACTGATTTGAGACTTATCTTAAGGAGCTTATGGTGTTATGTCTGCATGACTTTCAAATGCTTCTTGACATTATTCAAACAGTGGTAGCTTCTTGAACTTTTACATGTATAATATCTTTTGTACAGTTGAGGAAATATTTTTTGGGTTGACCATTAATTGTAAAAATTTACGGTAACCAATAGTACTTCGTTTTTTCAGGTAATTTAAGGAGAGCGTCACAAATTCTTAGTGGTATTTCCTTAAGAATATTTTCCTGGGATATCTGGCAGATAAGCATAGGTTTATTTTCTGGCTCATGTCCCAAGATCCCCATGTTACTTTTTATCATTTGGAGAAGAGCGATTGATTTGTATCAGTCACCTGTAGGATTTTTAAGCAGTTAGCTTGGAAGGGAGAGAAGGATGTCTTAATGAGATTGACTTAATCTCTTATGGCATCCTTTTTGTTGCATTAGTTTTGTTTTGATGTTTTATGTTTTTGTTCTGCATATGTTACTGTGTTTATAGGAGA
Organism: Ladona fulva; assembly: GCA_000376725.2. Taxonomy (NCBI): domain Eukaryota; kingdom Metazoa; phylum Arthropoda; class Insecta; order Odonata; family Libellulidae; genus Ladona; species Ladona fulva. The sequence continues at coordinate 572,262 of KZ308181.1, read as the reverse complement.
TTTTCTCAGTGATCAAAATGCTGATTTTCATTAATGGTTTCTGCAAGATTTCATCACGTACTTCAGACATTAAAATTAAAAAAGTGTTTAGTGTCTAAGAGTTGACCACTATCAAATGGTGCTCTGAGGAATACCAGATGAGAATACCATGCAGTTTAGGAGACATCTTTTTATCATCAAAAGCCAAAGTTATCTCCCAGAGAGACTCCATCATATTTCTTAAGTGTTGGTGGAATTTGAAGAAGAATGAGAATTGTGCAAAACAGTTATAATTAGCTGGAATTCATCTTTTGTTGAACTGTATTCTACATTGAGAGATGTTTTTCCTGATAAAAGTGGAGCATATTTGTGAAAATGTAAAATGGATCCATAATGCATTTAAAACCTGTGAAATAAAGTGAGGATGTGTGATTTGGACCTAGTGCGCTTGAAGAATGGGTTGGTTGTTCTTTTCATCTGCACATCCAGTCTTCTGCCCTATGGTAGGGGGGGTCTTGCAAGTCAAGCCTTTGGATGTTGTCTGTTATGCAGTAAAATTCTAGTTCTGATTGGTAATTTTTTGTGATAGATCAATTGAATTTTTTTGCACCTGAAAACTAAAAACCTTGTAAAGCCACTTTGGTTTTTTTTATTTCTGCATGTTAAAGAGGCCTGAATATTGTAGGAGCTAGTGGAATGAAGAGAGTAATTACATTCAATAGAATTAAATTTTGATAACTATGCAGTCTCTTCCGTCTTGGATAAACTAGCAAATTACCCCTCATTATTGGCAATTTAATCAATGTATTTTTCTTTAAAACTACACTCAAAAATATTCTAAACTAACTGTTTGGATTGTTATCAGTTAATAATTGGGTGTTAAAAATCAGGAACAATAAAAAATCTGATTTTTACATTCTTCCCTGAAGTCCTTCAAAATTTCTCCTTTAAATCAGAGAAATTAAAGTCAGAATTTTCAATAGCTTCTGAAATAATTTATTTCCTTTCTGGTTAATATGCTCTTTCATCCACTAGCACATTCATTATGATTAGCTAGTGAGTTACAATGCTCTTTCTTTCTAAATTAAGTATCATAATCATTCATAACTAATATAGTAGAAAACTAACTATTCTTTTTATTTGAGAAGTTAATCTAGATGCTTGAACAGATTTAATTTCTCCTTGAGCTGTATTACAAAATGTTGGTTATTTGGCTACATATCATGTACTTAAGATTTTTAGGACTATCTAACAGTAGTAATTCCAATGAAACATTTTTTAACTGTGCTAGAGTGAGATTTATTTGCTCATTATTCAGAAGTAGTGTTTATATTTTTTCCCTATTTTAAAAATAATATTCAAATAAAACTTAAATTCTTGTTGTATTTAAGGTGAGCTCTGTATTCAGAAATAGAAAACATATTCGGTGACTTAACATTGTATTATACAAATGAAGATTTTAATTTAATTTAACAGACTTCTCTGTAAAGAGAAGTCTGTTATTTGTACTTGTGGTTTTCCTAAATATTATTTTAAATTTGTCCAATCAAATATTTCCCTTCTAGGAACACTATTTGTGATACAAAAATTAACAGTTAGGAACAGTAAATTCGCCATAAGAATGTTAGGTCTTGTTGTAGTGAAAAACATGTACTCCATGTCAAAGTAATGAGTTAATAAAAATTACTAAATAAATATAATATTTCAGAAAGAACTAAAATCTATCTCAGAAAAATGACAATACTATTCAAAAAGAAAAATAAAAGCATAAGATTAAAATTTTACAGGAAAATACACTTATTTCCATCAATCCAGGATCATGTTCAAATATTGGGTAAATTAACTTGGCATGTCAAACAACATTGAGAATTTAACTATGCAAAAAAATTGCAAGGTAGCTTTAAGAAATATTTATGTACTTTTACTCTAAACATTTTATTGCCATGCTGTCTACTTTTGGCCTCTTGAACGGTTAACTTCTTCTGTTGACACAGAGATAAGGGGACAAGCTCCCAAGCCAACATGTCGTGTCGAAAGATTTACCTATGTCAGCCTGTTTTCCAAGAGTTCCTCAGCTTAAATAGTATATTATAAGAAGAGATGGGTGAAAATGTCAATACTATAGGCATTCTACTTCCTTTAATACTCATAAAATATATCACTAGACTGTTATTTATGTCAGTTATGACTTACGAAAATTCCTTCCAAGAGCTTTATAACGAGAGTTTGCATAATTACCTCCATTCCTTTCAGAAAAAAACTTTCACAAAATTGAAAAAAACTTTTCATTGAGTAATGAAAGTAATTTGAAACATTTCAGTAAAGTATTATAATAACACAGAGTAATCTTACTCTATGATAACAGACAATGTAATAATTACTGTATCCAAATTTTGTTTTGATCTGCTAAATACTGTTTCCTAAATAAACTTTCAAAGTGAGCACTTCATAACACAGTCATAGCCTGTGACAATGATGTGCAGAGAGGTGGGACAGTGTGTTTGGCATCCACATGGGTCAGGGTTTCCAGTCAGAGCTGAACATAAGAAAAGATTTTCAGTAAGATATATGATGTTACTTTTTCAAAATTGCACTTCTTTAGGAAAGGACTTTTAAGATTCTAGGATTTCTACTAAAAATTACTTTTTTAGGCTTATATTGTATATAGACTATTACTGAGATGTAAATTATAAAATGTTTATCTGACATGTTCATTTAGAAAAAAATCAATTAAGTGTTGGCATGAACAGCTGAATGGTACAGATAAACATGAGGGATAGAGATCAGGATATTTTTCTGCTGGGCAGACGTTTAAAAAAAATGTTCACATCTTTCCTTTGCTCCACATAATGAGAATAATGGGTTCATAAAACAGAAGAATGTTTGGAGAGGAACTGATATTTTGCGAATGAAAGTTTCTGTCTTAATAAGCCGATTTTTAAAGCTTCCTATCAAATGAAATGGCTGAATATTGCTCACTGTTTACTTAAGTAAAATTTACTGGGGTTTATTTCTTGGACCTTTGTCTCTAAGTTTACTGATATATTTGAACAAATTTACAGATACTGAAAACCCATATATAACATTTCATAATAAAAAGTAACAAAGGTTTTGCCTTAATAGATATATTGTAATTTCTTTAACGGAAAAGTACTAACTTTAGTGTTGGCCATAGTAGCCTATCCCAAGGAGTTTGCCCCGGATATCAGCATCCCTCTGCACGCCTTTTAATAAAAAACCAACCAGATGAAAACAAAAATGTTTGCATTATATGATTGATTGCAGGAGAAACATGATAAACTGAGGTGCAACTTGTTTTTCCTTGGAATATCTCGTTTATTCAACTCCCAACTACAGCATACATAATGAAAAATCTGACAGTAGTATCGGCATCAACAGTTGGATGGAAATTGTTCTGCTTCGCGATGTCTTCATTTCCTTCTCACAGAATTAGTCATCGCAAACATGATAGTCGAAAGAAACTCTTTCAGATATAAGGCGAAGCAGGGAAGGAGAACAGCGGACGATATGATACATATATAAACTATTTTTGGTCCATCAAATGAGTCGGAGGATTAATCCTCCTTTATACACTGCAACCCGCTTTAGCAAATTTGATAAAGCGGGTTGCAGTGCATCTGGGGACGGAAAAAAGCCGGTATTTTAACTATTTGTTTCGTAAAAACCGACCGACCGTAAAAGTGACCGACAGAAACTGCGATAGCGTTTTAAACGGATCTTACTGTATATAGGATTCTTTAATGTTATGAGTATACAATTCCATAATCTTATTGCAATACGGGACTGAGGTTGCAGATTCAAATTCGAGAACTGGAAATTTTCGTAGGCAATATGGTATGAAAAATTTTCAGCATAATATGAATGGCACGTAAGAAACGCTAATAAATTAAATTTATGAAACCTCCCCGTAAGATTTCACTGTAAAGAATAGTTAGCTTCGGTCGACGAAACTTCAGAGATAGTCGGATCAACCTCAGAAAACGGACTTAGATCAAGGTCAGTAAGCGACCGTAGGTTTCCTTACATGAATTGCCTTTTCTTCATTTAATCATAATCGTCTCTTATAGAGTTAAACCGCGCTCTAGATCTCACTCGAACAATATTCATTATCAACTCCAATGCGGTACCTTTGGCATCTTCACATGCTCTCTCACACGCCCGCTACCCCTCGTCCTCACAGTTAGCTTTCTCGCCCTGTTTACCTTACGTTAACTGGGCCGTTACACTGAAGGCCGACCGAGCAATCGCAATAACTCTTAGCTCTATTAATTGCGGAAGTGAAGGCATCTATTTCGAAATGTTTCATGTTTAGACATAAACATATTACAAAGACAGTAATTGCAATGTATGATAGCTACGGGTCACAACTAGAGTGAAACACCAGTTTTGCTCTGCTATTACGTTAAGTAACGGAAAAATAAACGAGGAATTTGAAACATATAGCTGTTAGATTTAGAAAGTGTTAATATTTTTCATGAAACTTTCCAGTAGGCTGCTCTTTCTTTTGGAGATAGCACTAGGAATAAAATTTTTAAAATTTCTAATTCACAAGAATATGTAGGATAAAACGTAATCCCCCAAGAGTTGCTCAGTTTTCCTTGCTGATGAGGTATTGAAACCCAAGGTTAAACCAAAGTGAAAATATTGAGATGAATGTGGACCGGCTAAAAGAATTTATCAGACTTGCATAGTAGTGATGCCAAGAAATGGGATGAAGTCCCAGACATTTCTATATTTTTAGTTTTTTAAGGCACATGCCTTTCCATGCAAAGTTAACAAACCTTTCCTTAATTGTGATGAATTATTATTTCAGGTTTTATTCCCTATAAAAAATTTAATGAATGAGGATCAAGTCTGGGAAAACATCAGACAAATATTTCCCCAATAAGTTCATCAGTTTAACTTTTAGGTATACTGTTCATTAAAAAAAAGATGCTTAATCTTGCAAAAATCATTCCACACCAAATTACCCAATCCTTAGCTCTTTCATACTACTACTGCAGATTTCTTTCTTTGAAAAATGTTGTTGAGAATGGAATTATTTGCATAAGTTAGTTTCCTTTCCCCCAAAAATTGACTCTGGATCTTTGTTCCACTTTTTGTGTTATGTGAAACAATTTCATTTGAAACATTAGAACTGAATGTCTCAAATTTATACTGAAATTCTCCATTGAATACAAATAATTATCATGTGTAAGATACATTTCTTTTCCATTTTGTGCATCTTCCTCAGTTATAATTATCATATTTTGCAATTCTCTATAGATGAACCAACATTCATGGCTCTCAGTATTTTTTTTAATTGTAAGTCCCTACAATATTCATTTTAATTCCCATCTATTGATAGTGCAATGTTAAATAATCTTAGGATATGTCTTGATGTCATCATACATTCATATAGTCAACTTTTACTTCTTCCTAGGATGAGAATTAATTACTAGCAGACACTCAACAATTAATGCAACAATACAACCCCACTACCATAAATGTAAGATGGTAATTACCATCTCCATTTATTACTGAAGTAATATGGTTGTGTGAACTGTGTTCATAATACATACCCCATCCTTTTCTTCTATCTCAATGATAGGGTAAGCATTTTCATAATACTTTTGAGCCATAATGTATATGATGTAATGAGCCATAAACATTTAACCATGCAATCTAACTACAAGTTTACCACTACCACATACTTATAGAGCCTCCAACTTGAGTCCCATAATGCTTTGCTTACAACCTAAGTAAGGCCTCAGCAAACTTTCATACTTGTATAGTTCTCACTTAATATTTTCTTTTAAGTTTTCACCACTTTATTATTATTAGGTTACTGTTAGACTTTTTCTAGTGAGACAAGCCATTACTGACTCATTAGATCAAATTTCTTTTTTTGTACCTATTTCAAAATTCTTGGATATGACATTATTTTCTATTGGTTCTTGTCAAGACCTTAATCTGGCCAAAAGTCTTCGTCTAGCATAACTGAATTGGTTCTGAAACTTTGTTTTTTTCTGGAAGATGGAAGCATTAACATTAAGGTATTCCATCGCGATGAATTAAAGAGAACAATTTTATCAGCACATTTTCTTTCTTAAATTTTATGAAGATTTTTCTTGACCTGTGTTAGTGTATAAATGCATGTTTCCTTCACTTCATTAAACATGGCATGCTATAGCTTTATTGGAGAATCCAATCCCTTAACTAAATTTATTAACTTTTTTGCTTAGTGTTTTATTTCAAATACTAATAAATATACATGGGTTATATGGTATTATTGCTTTAGGTTTATTTAGCATGAGTTGGGTAATGATTAGAAAACAGGAATGATTTAAGCTCCTTTCAACCCAAATGTATAACAAAATAGGAGAAGTTAGGAGAAGCAAAATAAAATATTTGAGAGGCGATTCTCTGATTTAAAAAAATTGTCTTATAGTTATGAATGTGAAAATAATCTGGTGCTTGAAATTCCTCGTTTTGAAATCATGGCCAGGTAAAGAGTCCTTAGAAGATCGTCAAGAAAATCCAGAAAAATTTGGAAAGAAATGCATACAAGTTGTGTAACAGTGGCAGTTGATCCTTGAACCAAAATATTATTTCTATAAGCTTATTTTAGCAGCAAATACCCTAATTAACTAAAATAAAAAATATGACGACTCCCTTGGTAAAATCAAAGCAACAAAAGACAGGATTTATTTATAGTCCAACTTTAATTCCCTTTCTAATAGTGATCAACTTATAATTAGATCACTTATTGCATCCACTAAAATTCATTTTAGTTTGAATTTCTGGTTTCACTGAAAAAAAATCTTCAGAAACACTTTAATATTGAGGATTTCATTTACCACTGTAACTACAACTAAATTTGGGTCTGAAATATGCAGTTCACAGCAAAGAAGTTGACTTAAAAATTACTGAATTTTCTAAAATTAGAATGAGGAAGTATGACTCTGATAATTCACTGCTATAATTGTACTATTTAAGTAAAGAATACCATCACAGGAGAAAATTAACATTTAGTACTGCCTATGTAACAATTCCATTTCATTCACACAGCTGACAAAGTCACTGCAATTTCATGTTGTTATTTCACAGTTACAATGAGGATACTGGCTGGATGAAGTTATCATCAGCGAGAGAGGCCAACTTTTTTGCGTGGAATCCTCTTCCAAATGAGTTCGACTAGGCTAAGAACGAGTTGTTAGGCCATCAAGAATATTTGAAATAATTGAGATCAGCAAAATATATTAAGCTATGAGAAAGAAACTTTAATATTAAAAAACCACAATGTTACAAAATACACGACCGGTTTCGGTGCATGGCACCATCCATTAATGTGGTTTACTATGCATCTAGCCATCTCGCTTCTACAACTCTTACACCGATGAGAAGACAATCGTAAATTTTACTTCCGAGTTAAATTCAGATAGAGAATTGCTTGAAAAGGCACCTTAGTAGAACGATTTCGACAAATGTTTAAATATCATTTCGTCATTGGTTGAATTTTCCTCAAATTTCAAATATTTAACCCGTTAATTTCTTCATCGACATTGACGAGATTTATGGATTTACTTTACGGATTTATGGAACCTGTTTATCTTCCGTGAATATACTGAACGTATTGTGCCTTAGATAACTTCTAATAGTAAGTTATAGCGCCCAGCTACGCTCTCGTAATAGAACTCATTGATCCATTACAACCATGTTAAACCTACGAACTTTTGAACGAATGTGAATGAAGCACGGTGCTTACCCAAACCTACATAAAGGTTTCACGGTTCTGTCTTGAACTTGTCCTTGATTCCTGAGTCAGCACTTAACTTTTTTTTGCCGTCGTCATCCGAACTGTAAGGTGCTGCTAGATATGAAACAGTACTTCACTCAGTTATACGCTCTGACATCGTCTGTTCGCGTTAGCTGTCTAGTTCTTCATTTAGAGTTTTGATGTGGTAGCAGTGGTTCTATTTTGGTTATTTGCAGACCAGTCATGTGTACTTCAAATTCAAATGAGGTAAGTTCTATAACTTGTTAGTCTATATTAACGGCAGCGCATATAAAATGCACATTTTGCTGCCTATTTAAAGCAAAATTCTTATCTAGGTGTAGCAGTTCTTAAAGATTATTCCGTGGAGGCTAAAATTGCTTTGTATACGCTCTCTTCAAAATTTCAATTTTTATACCCGTCGTATTCATTCATTACTGGTGCGCGAACATGTTACATCTTTATTGTAATTTATTTTGAAAGCCCGTTATTCAACACCGTTTGTTAACTTTAGTCACCATTGAGTTGAACTTTAAATGTACGATGATTTATTTAGCTAGAGTCCCAGCTGTTTTCAGAGCATTATTCACAATATTTATGTATAATAGTAATTAGAATTAATGACGTAATGCGTAATATAACTAAAATGCCGTCGAAGTGTAGCGCATTTTCTGAAGTAGACAGGCATAAACTATTTATAGAATATTATTGAGACTGTTTATTTAACAAGGAAGTTTTTGTCTTGGGGACAAATATTTATTTTCGATCTAAAGATATGTTCGTAGATTGATTGAAACAATAGTGTGGATTGGGTTTGAAGTCCCTAATTTGTTGGATCGTCAGAGTTATTAAAATGAAGATATAATTGTTAAACGTTTCCTAGTGTACGAGTTAACTCAAGCCTTTGTAAAATATTTCAGGCGGAAACACCCATGGGAACGAAGTCATGGTGGCTAGCAGTGTTAAGATTTATCATCCTTAATCTTGTCATTACTGTGCACCAAGTAGTTGATGCTGTAATAGATAAACTATTTTCAATTTACTATAAGGGATGCAAGAAACAAGTGCCACCTGTGAAAAGTAAATTGCTACTGTACAGCGCGCTTGATCTGGCCAGAGAGATTAAAAACAAGTCGGTATGTATGTTTAGAATGATGATTTAAACGAGGAATTCATAAATTCTTGATTATTTTTAAGCTATAGATTGTCACATTCATTCAGGTGTTACATATTTAGTATACTCTTGAATACATTACATTATCATTAAAAACCTTAAATATATTTAATTTTGTAATATTTGACTCCCTTATATAATACATACAAGAATATTCTGTGCAAAAGATCATGAAGAAAAAATATGAAGCTTATGGACACATTTTGTATTCATTCCAGTTCTTCGAAGACTGATTTAAGAAAATCTGTATCAATTAC
>KZ308181.1:506472-543982 GCA_000376725.2 Ladona fulva | reverse complement strand
AAGAGACAGGAAACGCAACACCTGGGTTAGGAAGATAACAGGAGTGACAGACATCATAGATAAGGTAAGATCAATGAAATGGATGTGGGCAGGCCATGTTGCAAGGAGAAACGACAACTGATGGACATTAGCGGTTCTGAACTGGATACTAAGAGACATGAAGAGACCAAGAAGAAGACCAAGGGACTGATGGAACAGAGACATCATTCAGTATTTAGGGGTAACATGGCAGCGAGAAGCTCAGAATAGAGAGAATTGGAAATCGCTTGGAGTGGCCTACATCCGACGTCGGATTGAAAATGGCTGATGATGATATATATATATATTCTAACTGTTCCATAACCTAGGTTCACAGTGCCCTGTCATAACATAGTTGAGTCTTATACATTTTGGAGGAACATTCTCTCTCTCTACTACCATTTACTTACTCACTCACATTTAATGCACTTTCTTCTTCTTTATTATCACTATTTAGGAGCAGAATATGTTCAGCTATCAAAGAAAGAATTATGAAAATGCATTTTGATAAAAATATTACTTTCATACTAAAAATGTCACATATATTCATATATTGCTCATTATGTTTAGCAATTCATCTCCTCTTAATATTTATACATTAAATATAAATGCCTATACATTCCCCTCTATTTATCCTTACTACTTAAGTCAAAACCTTCTCTTCTCTTACAGTACAGTCTAATTTGTTTTCCTTTTACCTAACTTAATTATTTTACTACACACACATTCATAGTACATTTTGCTGTGCATTTATTCTAACCTTTAATCATAATTACGCATTGACATCTGCTTCAACTCTTCTTTTGTAACAAGTGCTGCTTCATTCATACATGAATATAGTTACATTTATGAGTACTTTATATGAATGTATGTGACTCTGTAATATAATCTGTATAACATATGTATAATACCTGAGGAGGAAATGATCCCTTATCTATTATTTAGAACTTATTATTTTATTATTTTAGAACTAAATAAGTGTATTAATAATTACCATAACAGTAACCATAACAGTAACCGTAACATAACATAACCTAGGTTCACAGTGCCCTGTCATTATAATTGTATTAAAATCTGCCTCACGGCGCTATAGTGAGTCATAGAGTCGATACCCCAGGGCGCCATGGCGCACAGTTTGTGAAACACTGCCATAACCCTTTTCTGATAATAAAATTTATATACATACCATCTTTGATGAAATAATTTGGATGATTACATATTGTTAAAATTTATTTTTTTTCTAATTGCAACAAAATCTAATTTAATTTTATAGATAAGTGGAATTAAACCCATGTCTTCCAAGAGAAAAAGTTACAGTAATAATATGGATAGTTCTAAAAGAAAAAGGAAAGCCATCAATTTAGGGCAAAAGCAAACCATTGTCACACAACATCAAGCAGGAGAAACGATGACCGCCTTAGCACATAAGTTTAATCTTTCGAAGGCCTTGGTTAGCACAATTATAAAGGATGGTGATCGAATAATGAATGCTGTAAAAGGAAGTACACCATTAAAGGCAACCACAATAACCAAAAAAAGAGAAGGCCCCATCCAAGAAATGGAGAATTTACTAGGAATTTGGATTGATGACCAAATCCAGAAACAGATCCCTTTAAGTCCCTCAGTCTTAACTTGCCCTTCGTGGTGAAAGGATGTGTTCTCCTGAACATCATTAGCGACTCCTTGAGTGTCTGACCCTTGGCCAACCACCCATCGATAGCCGGCAAAATTAGGAGACCTGGGTTCGTGTCCCAGTCATGTCGCTGTTTTTCACACTTGTGATAATTGATGAGTAATAATGTGATGGGATAATTCATGAAATCAACATTCAACAATTGCCTTGGTCGTCAAAGGGATGGGTAATTTATTTTCGAAAAATTTAACGAATTTTCCATGCATTTTATCAAAATTCTCGAAATTTCGGATCTTTATCTATATTAATATTTCACGACCAGAATAAGAATCTATGATCATTTTCCTTTCTTTTGACACTTTTCTCCATTTTGTAGGACAATTGTTTTTAATTTAATTTTGTAAAAGAATCAACCTCTACAGGTAACGAAAACCTACTATACGTACTCTTCTTAAGGAAAAGTATACTAACTGATTATCCCCAAGTATTTATATGGAATAACATATGATATAAGAAATATCATATACCGGGAGGATATTCAATAATTATGTTATGCAGATATTATATAATTATATAATTATATGATATAGAGTTTGCAGAGTCACTCTTACCGAACCTTGCGACCTCTGTCTCATTCCCCCACCCCCTGGATCAAGGATTGGCCCCTGTAGATGCTCCGCCATGAGGCATTTCACTATTTAGCTTACATTCGGAGCCTTAATCTATTAAACAATTTCATTAATTTTTAGCTCATTTATTTTAATTTCCTTGTTCAGTTAGTTAATCATTGTGCAACTTCCTAAAGATATTTGAGTCCTGAAAATTCATATTATTTGTTACTATTTTAAATAAATAAATACAACGTATTCCATTAACTGTATTAAAATTAACATCAATAATCATAATTGGGTCGTGGCGACTGTGCATCTGCCAATGTGTTGAGGGAGACTGCTACAATCATGTCTTTTGAATTCAAAACAATTTGAAAGAATCACCAAGATTGGGGTGTAAGGATGGTATTGGGATGTGGCCTTAGTATTAGTTTTTCATTCATTCTGTTTGCGTAAAGTAATATTTCCAAACAACATATTCATCCCATGACAAGGTATTTACACCTACTTTTAACCTGCAGTTTTATTCTATTACAATTGGGTTGGAGGTCTTCTGCAGTAATGTGCTATTATGGATTGATAAACGGAATTAAATTGATACAAATCATGGGGTAAAAACCTCAATGTTATCCTTGCTCAAGTAAATGCATGTTTCTTCCAAAAGAGAGGAAAATATATGTGTAATTTAGTAATGCACATAGTTTAAAGAAAATTTGATAATATTGAAATAAATTAACACATTTTCGTTATTTACCCAACTAAAAATAATGTTTTAAAATTATCTATGTAGCATGAATCATAAATGTAATAAATAAATGTAATGTATAATATCATGAATATATGAAAACATGCTCTTACTTTATTTGGGGTGCAGAAAAAGAAATTACTTCTTTTGAAATAACTATTTTTAAGTTTATATTATATTACCATAGAGCTTTTGCTTTTTATATTACCATACATGCTACCTACTTTGCTATTTGGGGGTTCAATTGAAACTTATTAAAAGTCTGGGAATGTGAGACAAAAATTTCCATGAAGCATAAACTCGGAAAAAACACTACCAAAAAGTGTGAAGTTACAGAAGAGAAAATAAGAGTGGCTTTTTTGGTTTATCTGGGAACGAAAGAGGATGTTTTGGTTTCAGAAAAGAAAGTTTTAATCTGCATCATCATAACTATTAATTCATCCTCCACAATTACATGTATTTGCCACTTAGGGTATTTTTCAGGATCATTTACTTGACTCAGTCACTAGTTTTTTTTTCACTAAGATGGTCTCTTATATTGAACAAACATTTTGGTTGACCCCTCATATGCAAGAATTTCTACAGCTATCATTGCTTTCCCTCTCTCAACCAAATTTTCCAATTCTGTTTATTTCCATATTCTTTACCTTTCAATCCCTCATTTCTCTATCTACTTTATCCCACCATCTGGCTCTTTCTCATTTTATTCTCTCTGAAGGACCATCTGTATCTGTAACCCTCCTTATCTGATTTTGTTACTCTCTTCTAACTTTTCTATAGCAAAGGAATAATATAATAAAGGAATTCCTTTGGGATTTTCGTAGGTTTTCAACCTACTAAGTTACCTTCCTTTCCTTTATCCTTGTGATTTCCATAGCAAATCAGTCTTTTTTCTCTGCAGATTTTATTGCCTCAACATTCATTCTTCTCTTAATTAGATAATTTCTCAAACTGTCTTGTCACATTATCTTTTCCAGTATTCCTTTACTATTCACAGTATTTTGTTCCTCCACTTTTTAATTTTCACCCATAATTTTGCACTATGACATTATACTTCAGACCATGGTTGTACAAATGGCCTACTAGTTGATATGTAAAACTTTGAAGGTTTTAAACCAGCCCACCAATCTTCTCCACATTTCCAAAATAAATTTGAACCTCAGCAACTTGCATTTTTGATAAAATGAGTGTAAAATGTTTTGAAGGTTATTTGATAATTTTTTAAAAACTAACCTCAAGGCTAAAATGTCACTTCATTCGTGTAATTATTAGCTTGATAACCTATTTGTATGAATTGTTTTCATAATATTACTAGACATTAACTTACATTTAAGTGTCTTTTGGTCTGATAAATCTGCACTATGCAAAAATAACAAATACTTAAACAAGAGAATGATTATTTTTGGATTTATCATTGGTATGAGTATTTGGAGAAGTTTTGGACATGGTTTACCAACCAGAACAGTCAGGCAATCCTACTTAAACCTATAGATTGATATATTTTAGTTAGGTTTCCTTTCTGATTGTTTCATTCTGCAGAACTATGTGTAGTTTTGTTTTAAATATTCCAGTTTGTTTTAATCTAATCTTTATGTCACCCTTGTCTTTTGTGATGCTTAATCCCCAAAATAATTTTTTCTATTTGGAAGGCTTCTTCTGGTTACAGATTTTTTGCAGTTTCATTATCAGCATGTAATATTTTGTTTTCATGTAACATCTTTGTATTCTTCTTTTAATCTACAAAGTATAAAGCAATGATCTTCCTCATTCAGTAACACATCCCACACAGCACAACGTCTGCTGTATACATAGTATATACATTGTGTATATGCATACACAGGTATATACATCGTATATTGCATACAGTGGCTACATATCCACAAAGGATGCACTACAGATACACAAGGGATCAATTACGTATTAATGTCAGCTATTCACGGTATATTGTATTCATATACACAATATGATGTGTATACATTGTGCATCCACAAACGACTATCTGTAAATGACTAATAATTTTCGCTTAAAATCTTATTCAGTACGGTCCAAATAATACTCTTATTATGAAAAACTTATAATAAATAGCAATCAATATGATCTGACAGTACTCCGTGAAACGTTATTTTAATAAATGAGACAGCGAATTTCGTTCAATTTTTATTTACGACTGTTTTCGTCATCGTCAGGTACACTCAGCAGAAAACACGAGAATATATATTCTCACAGCTAAATTCTCTTTTTCTGCTGAGTGTACCTGATGTATGTGAGTGTATGATGACGAAAACAGTCGTAAATAAAAATTGTGTAAATAACACGAAATTCGCTGTCTAATTTATTAAAATAATGTTTCACGAAGTACTGTTATATCATATTGATTGCTATTCCAAGGGTATATTCTCTCATTCATTTTGGCATTGTTTGAAAAGTTATGCACCGTCTGTTAGAAAATTTACGGAAATTATCGCTTCATTATCACTTCCATTAGCAAAGGCTAAAAGTTCATCACCTCAAACGGCTAGCATTGTTTTTTTAGCAATTTTGAATCAGAACTTTTGCTGAAACCTGCATTAGAAATCAAACTGAAAATTTAATACAAAACCCAATCTCATCAATTCTTAAGTTATACAACATACAATTACGTTACCATTCAGATGGAGTAGAAGTTGACCATTGCCGGCCCCCTTCAGAAAAGGAAATACTGGACTAATTCCTTCCCAAAAGAGATAGGATAGTTTGGTGGGTAATCGGAATTCGTATTATTAAAATCATGAAAAAAATACTGATTTTTTAAAAATAAAGTTTTATTAATGTTATACTTTTTTACAAGTATTAAGAGAAATATTTCTTTCGGCAGTTCAACATTTCTAGCATTACATGAAATGAAACTACATTATTTTTATGAAGCTCTAACAATACCTCTTTCCAAAGGAAAATTATATTATGAATTTCTAAGTTTCTAGTATTCAGAAAATACACTTTATGACATAAGTTTCAAGACTCACAGGATACGACTGAGTATCAGAGTAATTATTTAAATCTCTGTGTCTGGGTCCTCAGGCAGGTGGCAACTCTATTGGTTTGTTCTTTTGCTTCTGCCAGCCTCATCTTACGTTGTTTTCCAAAGGAGTGTATAGTTCGCCCATCACATTCTCCTACAGCATATCACTACTCCGCTTAGGTGAGATATCTAGGCCATTTATTAGTTCTTTTAGCTCTTTTCAGCTTCTATAAAAAGAAGGAACCAAGTGTATTAGAATAAATTTTATGTATCTAAATAAACATAACATATAAATATCACCATCAATTTCTTTAGCTCCATGCAGTAATTTTTATTATTGATAGTTTTTCAGCATCCAAGTTGGTAGAGACAAAATCAACGTTGACTATTCAATATACTATATTGAACACATATAATGACCAAAAATCTGTTTCACATGTATTAGAAACATCAGCATGTCCATGGATATGATCATCCATGTAACAATCTATGCTTCACAAATTAATATCACTCACTATGACAGATGGTTCCTTGTTTGCTACTGATACCTCATAATTACGACATTTTATTTGCCAGCTTGAGCTATTATTTACAGGTAGCATTTGCCTATGATCAGGATTCTCGGAAAAAGTACTAGCCAACGATCGGCGACGATGACAAGTTTACACCGATTTGAATGATTTCTATCTACTTTAGGTGATAGTCTAGACACATGATTAGTAGTAAAGTTACCATGAAAGGTACTACTAACTACGAGTGAGTTTCAATATAGTTCTCATTACTAAATCTTAATGATTTACCAGTTACAATAACAATGAGTCGAAAAATGTAGAAAAGAAATTAAAACTTACCAATGCAGTGCAATTTCCTCAGAAAAATCTAGAGTTTTACCTCACCACAATGTCAGGAACAGAAAAAAAATGCCTGAAACAAAATATATACATGTAATTTTCTCATCTATAACACTTAAATATGCGCTTCTCAGAATGTACTTTTAGATATTTTACTCAAATGACAACAATTCTTCTACATTGCGATATACATAAAA
This sequence comes from Ladona fulva, assembly GCA_000376725.2. Classification (NCBI taxonomy): domain Eukaryota; kingdom Metazoa; phylum Arthropoda; class Insecta; order Odonata; family Libellulidae; genus Ladona; species Ladona fulva. The sequence continues at coordinate 536,929 of KZ308181.1, read as the reverse complement.
ATTTAAAATTTCGTTTCTTACGATTTACTTACATTAAGTTTCCTTATTGAGCTTTTTTCCATATTAACAATGAATTATGTAATTCATTGTTAATATGTGAGTTTTGACATACATACATTTATTGACCTTATGCGAATTATTTCACCATTTAAAGTTCGTGAATAGATACTAATTTACAAATGCTCGAAATCTAAACAAAACCTACCAGTAAAGAGATATTTAATCCATAACATCTTCGATCTCCACACCTTTCACATAGCATCTGTTGCGTTCAAATCAAAAGGATGTTCACAACTTCTTACAATAGCTGGCGCAGCAGGCTACACTTCGATACTCTTCAACTTCGTATTAAAACTTTGGTGCTCACAATTCCTTTTTAATTTCAAACCTTCCCCACATTCGTTTACATTTCATTTTCACTCCTAACGTTTTAGCTGGCTGATTTTTCACCAGCTAAAATTGATCACCAATAATGGTGATAATCATTGTCGATAATGTTGATAATGGCATGTTCTAACCTTCCGTATACAATATACCTTGTGCATCTCTTGTCGATACATATCCACTCATACTCTGTGCTGTGTGGGATAGTATTTTAAATAGTTAGGGAGATGTTGAGCACCCATGAGAACCAACATTTGAGAACAATACTTGCTTACAAGCGCGACCACAGAGAACCCCAACCCCCGCTGGTGGGAATTCTTCAACGGTTAGTTTGTTCGCAAACAACGGCTATTTGGAGCTTTTATCTGACTCTGATGTCTTACAACAGCCGTGTTCCTTTTCCTTATAGATTCCTTTAAAAGCCACAAACTCATTTTCCAATTGCCCTGTAAAGAAGAAAAGAACATGCTGCAATCATCTGGCAGCTTTTGATAGGATATTTTTCTCTGTAAGTGAACAACTCTTTCTATTTGAAATCATTTGATACTGCACTTTTACTCATTCTATAAAGTTCTGGACAACTCAATTACTTTAAACTGCATAAAGAAATTCTGAAGGAGAAGATGAACATATTTTCATGTAGATTTTATGGAAATGCAAAAATGAACTTATTCAATTTTCTCAATGTCTTAGTCAACCCTCCAGACTTAAAGTAACTGATGTTTCATTGTAATACCGGTCAATAATTTTTGTACTGATTACTAATAATAGTCAGTAAATACCAACATATATAATTCAGTAAATAACAATATACATTTACCTTAAAAACATTAAATCAGTAAAATGAATACAGTCCAGGGAGATCTGGTGGAGCTTCATAACGATGAAAGTATTTATTTCAATACGTGTACAGGTAAGTCCACAAATGGTAAAAAACCGATTGTACTTTTTTACCATTTGTGGACTTACCTGTACATGTATTGAAATAAATGGCATGAATTTTTTCATTAAATCAGTAATTGGGAGTAGAGTGTAGATTGATAACAAATGGGTTCATATGACAAATTTAGCATCAAAATATGAAAAAAAGGAGGGATGACTGTGGCTATGTGGTGAGTTTTAATTTGTAGCATGTTGCATATACAAGAAGATTCTTATGAGTATATATTGTTGATATTCAGGGATGATAGTGCATGAGGAAGGTTTGAATAAAATTAATCCATTGTTAAGGCCACATAGGTCTGCAATATCGAGCCAACATTATGTTAACATTAATGTTGGAACACATGGTATCACATTGAAAATGACACCATCTACATATGGATGACTTTAATAGCACCACTGTCTGTTAATTCAGATTGCCATTTGTATTCATTACAATGCTGGGTTAACAACTTTTAATATGTGGACCCCCTAAGAATCAAACATCGTACCACTTTCACCAAGGATGAATGCATTACCCATTTACCTCTCTTTGGTTTGAGAGGGTATCTTTCAGATTTTCTTTTTGTGAATTATTCCTAGTTTTCATCACTAGAAATTACTCTAGCAAATTCATGATGACAATTTACTAAATCGGTAAACTGATGTGCTATTCAATTGAAAGGCTTGTGGATTTGTTCCTTAATTTAATAAGGTTTTTGCCTTTGAGAAAATATTTCCTGACTTTTTTGTTTCAAAGGTTACAGTTATTGTTACCCCAAGATTATAATAGAGATAGTAATGACCAACCAAATTCTATTGCCTTTATGGATCACTTTTTACAGGGTCAACTATAATGAGAACTGTATCAATTTTAAAAGAAATAAGAGTGAACTACTCCACTAAAGATTGATCCCTGCTCTGTACGAAGAGGAAAGAGCAATGATAAAAAGTGGTAAATGGTTTGGGTTAAAGTAAGGAATTATGAGGTTGAAGTAATTAGCTGGGAATTGGATGACCTGCAGAAAATCAGTCAGCTGACTGATTATCTATGTGCTCAAATTCAACTGTTTCATTTGGTTTTCCTGAATAAAAGTAATAATAATATTAAGTATTTGTTGGGTCCTGCATAACCCAGTTTCATAATTTACCTATTTGATTGCATTTTCTAAAGTCTCAAAAAAATTAATTCCATATATGATTCATTGATATGCCATTGTAACCCAAAAATGGGCATATTTATAAATATACATACATCTGAATAGAATAATTTTAAGGCTTCCCTTTCCTATATCATTTTATCATTTACAAAGTTATAACTGATTTACCTATAGGCTTACTTACTCTTTAAAGGCTTTATCAAAAAACCAAAACCTTGAAATGCCGCATTATGCAGCACTGCTTTTTTCTTCTTTTTTTGAATTTCTTCTTCAACTGATTGGTTCTAGTCACTCAATAAATCAAACTTGACTCCTTTTTTGTAACTTATATGTGACTATGACAATGTGCTGATATCCGATTATGACTTATTTTGTGGCATGTGTGCCATTATTTCACTTTTAATTCTCTTGGGAGTTCTAATTGGACCAATAAGTATTCACTCTGCTCACTCTAGACTCTAAATACATCACTGGTTCTAACACTGATATTTTTCTCTCAGTTCTTGTTTTCAAAATACAAACATTCCTTCTCCATCCTATGATAAAGCATTGTCCCTCTTCAAGTTCCTTTCCTTTGCTTTATTGTTTAATTTTATTTTTCTCCATAACCAACAATATCACTTTTTCTTTGGTTTAAAGTTCCATTTTCAACATTGAATACTTTTGATTCGTTCTTCAAAACACACCTTTGAACACTTTACTCAACAAAAAGTAGTTTCCTTCTAAATATTATCTCCCAGATAATTCATCCTAATTACTGTTGCTCTTTGCTACTTAGGAAACTCAGCTCCAACTTTCCTTCCATAGTATGAAATCCCTTTCTAAGGCAGATATGTTGATTAATCGTAACTCAATGTGTTAGACATCTCAAACCAACCATTATGAGTAACTTAGTTGTATTGCATCATCTGAAGTAGAAAGATCTGTTAGTGGAATGTAGGAAATAACACACTGATAGAAATGAAAAATGGAACATGGATGTTAATGATTAGTGCTTTAAAACACTCTGTAAGTTGTATGTCAGCTGATAGATATTGCATTTGGAGGACAAACAAGAAGTTCTGGATTATAGATTTCTAGGAATCACCTAGGAAATTGTAGGGTAATTTCTAGAAAATTCCCCTCCAAAGTAGCGCTTATACCTCCTCCACTGATGAAAAGTGAAATCTTCAATGGCTCGCTCATCATTAGTGAATCATGCAAAAGTAACTTAGCAAAATGGTGTTACAGTGTTGAAGCAGACCAATGGGCCGGTGGTGTTCCCTAAATGATGGAGTATCACCTGACGTGAGAATTTCCCGTACAGGTAGGGGAAGGCTGTCAGTGGGTGGTGGGATGCGTGGAATCAGTGAGGACTGGGGTGGGAAGAGGTGCTCATTCACAACGGTGCATTTCGCAGAATTGATATGTGAAAGAATTTCAAATTGTTCCAGGAGGTTGAGTTTCTGGCCTCTGTTAGAAAAATGCAAGATTTTGGGTGCAGAATCAGAAGAATGCTTGCTTTCCACTAATGCTTTGCCAATAGCTTTTCTCTACCTACATGTCAGTATCCTTACCCCTAATTTCACCACCTCCTTTTCCCCTTCCCTTTCTCCTTCTCTTCCAAAAATGTTCCTAATTCCTATATGTTCCACTAGTCTTCCATTTTGTATATATTGGTCTATGGTTTAATGCTTTTTACCTGATGATGATGATTACTCGTGAAAACCTGGTTGTGTTTATTTTTTAAGTATATTTTTTGTGGAAAAAGTACATATCTTATTTATTTCTACATGTTGGACTTCCACAAGACTGTGTAAGGATGCTGACGTGCAGGTAGAGAAAGGCTATTGACAAAGCATTTAGTGGAAAGCAAGCATTCTTCTGATTTTTCGTTTTACACAGGATGACATATTATCTATGGATGATGGTGTAAATTTGCACCAAAACCATGGTCACAGTAATAAATTCTGTGGAAAGTAAATCTTTGATGTTTCCTTTGTTTTCTATTTAGGGTGTTATATTGTTACATTGACGATTGAAGTTCTTGCAATGTAAATGTTGGGATGTCCCAATATTCACATATGTGGTTTTAAAATGAACATTCCCTGAGACCATGGAATGGAATTTCATAGGAAAATAACTGTTTAATCACAAAACCTGTAATGTTGTGTTATTTGTACAGGATTTGTGAATGAATAGTTGAGTTTTTAAAATTATTATAGAATTTGATTATTGTGACAAGTGTACATGTAAGGCAGTTTGCAGAGTATTTATGTAGATTTAGAAATTGAATTGAACGATTACAATATCATAAGAAACTGTATAAGAAACAATAATGATTTTATTTCACCGCTTCCAACACGTAAGATATTTATTTTTATTTCTCGCGATTGTGTTACACTTAACAGATGGATAAAATTGTGGGGATATCTTTAATTTTCTTTAGTATTTATGCAAATCATATGGTTCGCTTATTTTGAACACTATGTTTTCACAGTATCTCACATCAATCACCTTTTTCGTATTTCATTTAATGCTCAGAGCATGTACCTAGGATCTACACATACCCGAGACATAAAATTTCGAGAGTCTTAATTATTTTGCTAGAATTGAGAACTTGATAATTCATAGGCAATCATTTTCGGAGACTGAAATTCACGAGAAAAATATTTCTTAATTTAAATAATATCGTAGGAGTCACATTGTAGGTTTTCAGGGGACTTGTCTTCCTACTCCACGTCATGTAACTTTAGTGACTGCTTTGATCAGGTGTTTCTATTATAACTCAGAATTCTCAAACTTTAAATTAACCCAATTGAGTTGATTTTTTTTACAGGTACAATTTTTTTATTATTCAAATGCTATCATTGTAAAAGAAGAATATTTTAAATTTATTGCTGAATTAATTATTTCAATTTACAAATAGAGATAATTTTATTTTGGTTTTCGTCTAAATCATCATCATTTATTCAGTTTTCATTCATTCCTTATTAGGGTATTAAGTATTGTGAATAGATATTGATTTTAATGGTCTGGGTCTCATTGAGGTCAGACTGTAATGTGACATTGTTTGGCACTGCCGTTGTAGCGTTAACTAAAAAAAAACTAAATTTTAGTTCTCTGTTTTGCCAATGACCACTTGAGAAATAAAATCACTAATGTATGTACTTTAAGTACACCTAGCAAATGATATATGATATCTTACTTATTTTCATGTTGAAGACGAACAGATGCAGTGCCTCTCTGTAATGTGACCTCACATCTGAAAGAAAGATGACCTCCATTCCTGACTTAGGGTGTCTCTTTTGAATTTCTATCCATTTACTGAATGCGATGAATGCAACAGCGAATTTCTTTTCAAGATCATGATTGAGTCTTAATTCTTTTGAAATTTTAGTTTTAAGATTCATACCAATGTAAATAAATTATAAAATTACATGAAATGATTAAAGATTATTTATATTTTGAAGTTATAATATTCACTTAACCTTACATATGAAAGTGTTAAATGTAGAGAGAGAACTTTAAATAAGCTTGCACAACAGTTGCTGGAAGCTACAAACCCTCAGGAATTTCTGCGTTTAAATTATTTAGAACAGCTGTATATATTTCAAAACACTTTTGATGTACAAAGAAATTGATAGGCTACCTCCAGAATGATAGATTTTTCCTCCTTGATGTTTTATAAGATGAAAATAATGACATCTAATCAAATTTTAGCTTTATGATGATATAGGGAGTTGCTCTTCATTTTTCATTGCTTGAATTATGAACAAAAATAGGAAATGAATGTTTCTTAACAAAAAACAATGTTATGTCATGTTTAGTGTATTTGCTAGTAAGAATGATTTTATATTACTTCTATCATGGTTATAAATGAGTGCTCTTTGAATTGGCTTATGTGCATAGTAATATCCTATATTAAGTTCAGCCTTTTTGATGAGTTCCTCATAAGTATGTATAGTGGTATACAGGATTTTTTGTGAAGAATCCATAAAAAAATCTTCAAAAAAGTATTTTTAAATATGGAGGTGGTATTATTATTATATTAAGGATCCTGATGCTTGTGATGTGTTTAGCAAACACAGTCCAAGGTTTTATTTGGTGTTGTTTAAATAAGTTTGAAAATATATTTGAGACAGTGAAAAGACATTTATGGTAAGGGTGATCTTAATGAAGCATGACTTAGTAATATTTTCAAAAAAGAGGTTAGCAATATCATGAAGATCTATTTTCATTATTTTGAGTTTTCAAGTACTTTTTAATAAGTCAAACATGCATAGAAATAAATTATTGTAAGAGTTTAAAGCTAAACGATATAAGGGTAAATCTCAAACTTAATCGAACTATGATTAATTTAAATACAATATTTTTTATCTAAAATAATTTGGATATAAGATTTGTAGGCATGAAAAAATAAATTGTATGGTTAGATAAAATTCTAAAATTCATTAAGTTATTTTGTATCTTTCAACTGTTCATAACTATAATGCTGGATTTTAAAGTATTTAATTATGTTTATTCCAATCTATAATATGCCTTTGATGTGCTACGGTGAAATGTTTTTAATTTTTTCATTTATCTTCTAATTTTTATACATAGACAAGATTGTACCAGAAAAATAGGAGCAGAAATTAAGGATGTTTCAACAATTACCAGAAGTAACAACAGTACATGGATGTCATGCCTTTAGCTCTGGCAAACACTTCCAATGGGAGAACAGACTTTCTTGATGATTCAGTTTATTGAGGCACATAATATCTTCACTAGAAGAGTTAATCAGTATCTGCAGATTTTTTTATTTTTAATCTTTGCATTTCTTTGCATTACAGTGAGTTATTTAAATATGGATTTATATTCTAAAATATTTGTAATTTAAAAAGTGCATCAAATGAATTTTAATAAAGACTTCAATGTTGAAAAATTGTCTTTATTTAGATGCAGAGTGGAAATATTACAAGTCCAGAATCTTGAAATATTTTCAGTCCAAATCATAAACATGAGAATATTTCTCAAAGTCTAGAACAAACTTGTATGTAGATTAAAGTCTAGATACAAGTGTTGGTTCTAGAATTGGAGAAATTCTCATGTTTACGATTTGGACTTCGAAAATATTTCAAGATTCTGGTCTAGTAATATTTCCACCATGTAGACCAGAAAATTTCTGTCCCAAACGTAAACAAACTTAGAAATTTGACCTTGAAAACTTTTCTATCTGGAAGAGTCAGAGGGAAGACTGTTGAGATAGGTTCCACCCTGATGAGCCTTCATGAATCACTTCACCTTCGAAACGAAAACTATTTAGTAATTTTCTACTTTATTTTAATTATTATGTTTACTTAGGAGATTGTCTTAAATCTATAGTTCTCAGTTCCGAAAGACCCGTCCTTAAAATGTAAGGCCTAGTTCCAAAAATGAATAACGAGCAGCTCGCGCTTTTTCTTTTATAATGAGTTACTAAGAAATATATATACATATATTTAGGACGGGTTTTTCGGAACTGAGAACTATAGATTTAAGACAATCTCCTAAGTAAACATTATAATTAAAATAGAGTAGAAAATTACGAAATAGTTTTCGTTATAGTGATATTTCCTTTTTTTATGTTAGTGTCAAAATATTTAATAGAGCAGAATTTATTCCATGAAAAATTAAATCCACAGGTAATACAACAAAAATAATCCCCTTAATTTTAGATGAATATTCATTCTGAAAGTAACTTAAAAAACGAAAATATCAGCTCCCTGTCATTACATAGTCAATGGATTCCATTGAAGTCGACCCAACGTCACCAAATTGCTCGTCTAGCTGAAACAGAAAAACCCTTTCTCTCAGTGAACCTCACAATCAGTCGCTGACCAAAGTAACCTTTCAATAGTGCAATAGTCTCTCTTTGATTTCGGCACTCTGAAATTTCACAGCAATACTTTCTTCTGCAAAATGCAACAAAACATGATCTGGAGCCCCCAACTCTCACGGTCTTGGCAAAGAGGACTGTTGCAGAACCCTACTAATATTATTATTACTCTTAATGAAATAGTTGAATTTGAACACATAATCAACATAGATAACCCTCGGGATTCCAACCAGGTTAATTCTACACAGTATCCACCAGGAAACCCTAAGATCTTTAAAAACATAGATAATTAGTCAGCGGACTGATTTTCTGCAGGGCATCTGATTCCCAGCTAATTACTTCACCCTCATAATTCCTAAATTTATCCCAAATCATTTACCACTTTTTATCATTGCTCTTTCCTCTTCATGCAGAGCAGGGATCAATCTTTAGTGGAGTAGTTCACTCTTATTTCTTTTAAAATTGATACAGTTCTATTCTAGTTGACTGTGTGATAAGCTTTCTCTAGATCCATGAAGGTGACAGAATTTGGTTGGTCTTTCTTCATTAATATCCCTATTGTAATCTTGGGGTAACAATAGTTGTAACCTTTGATACAACTTAGTCAGGAAATATTTTTCAAAGTCCTTATTAAATCAACTAACAATTTAAGAAACCTTTCATTTGTATAGCACATTAGTATACCCATTTAGTAAATTGTCATAATGAATTTGCTAGAGTGTCTAGTGATAAAAACTAGGAAGAATTCGCAAAAAGAAAATCTGAAAGATATCCTTTCAAACCAAAGAGATGTAAATGGGTAATGCATTCATGGGTAGTGGTATTGTTAAAAGTACTTCGACTACTTTGGTCATTTCGCTCGTAGGCCTCCACCAGGAATCGAACCCAAGAATGCATTCATCCTTGGTGAAAGTGGTCCCAGGTTTGATTCCTGGAGGGGTGCACATTTAAGTTGTTAACCCAGCATTGTGATGAATACAAATGGAAATCTGATTGAAGAGATAGTGGTACTATTAAAACTCATCCATTAGTAAAAGGTGTTGGTTTCAATACAATACCATATGTGTTCCAACATTAATGTTGCCTTGATATTGTGGTCCTAGGCGGCTTTAACAAAGGATTCATTTTACCCCTGGATATCAGCAATAAATACTTACTTTGTATACAAAACATGCTACAAATGAGAGACCTTCCACATAGCCGCAGTCATCCCTGCTTTCTGTCATATTTTGATACAAAATTTCTCATTTGAACCCATTTACTATCAATCTACACCCTACTCCCAACTACTGACTGATTTAATGTTTATAAGGTAAATGTAAATGCATGTTATAAAGATATTCAATTTTATGTGCACAAAGAAGATTGTTGTTATTTCCATTCTGAATGAAACATCTTATAAGATTGCCATTAACGATAGAATTATATGTCTTTGAAAAAAGAAAATATCTTGTTGGGCCCTGGGTTAATGTTTGGTGTTAAAAACAATAGACATAAAATACGCAATGGGAGTAATCTTTCAATCAAAACCTTGATTACTTAATACTTGTGCACTCGGTACAATAACACCAAAGGTCTGAAATATCTGTATCCGAAGGTAGTGGTAAAGCAACCGATAATCAGTTATGTCGCGCCGTTAAATAAGTTTATTAGGTAGGTTTTCAATCTACTAAGACACCTTCCTTTCCTTTAAGTTTACTGATGTTTTCTTTTTACTATAATATCATCACCATCATGTGATTTATTCTTCATGAAAATTCGTGGGAGTATGACATACAAAGTTTGGATTAATAGATTAAATATCATCTTACGAACGTATTTACGGCTTATCGCCCAGTTAAAAATATAAAGTACGGAAAAATAATCGATCACGGTAATTGCTATTATTACAATAGTAATTATTACGAAAAGAGAAAAGTAAAAAAGAAGAATTATCATGGAGAGGAATCGAACCCCAGGTCATCGGTCCCACTAGTATGAATTTAATGCGGGATTCCCGTAAATTTTCTCTTGAAACCGGGCTTATGGGGAAGAAACCCGTCACCACGTAATTCTGCCAACTGTCCCTTGTGAGAAGGATTGCGATTTGAGAATGCGATTGTCGATACGAAATTTGCATCGATGCGAAAGCCGATGACGGATTGCCGCCAAAGTCGCATGTCTAGCTTCTGAAGAGAAGCAAGACATTTAGGGTAATAGCTTAGAATGGCAAACTTTTCTATGATCTTGCGTCAATTATTGGCTAGAGATGTTATTATAGACGAAAGTTGGATAACCAATCGTTTAGTATACTCAAGGACGGGTTATTCTCTGTACAGATAGATTCTTGGTAAAGATTTTTCTTGGATATTTGAAATGGATGTATTCCAGCGGTCACACTAACGGCGGTTGTCAGAAAGTATCCGGGTATATTCATCTGGAGTAAAATTGTTTTATAATACTTAATTGAAAGTTTAAGTAATAATCGATCGCAACATAATTTCAAATTATTGCGGTGCATTAACCGGCTTATATTTGCAGCAAGGGAACCAAGACATGGATCCTTAGACCAGGGGCCTACTCTTTGAGTGTTGCTACTTTAGGATTATCTGTACTTTTTCATTGGTTTTATGGAAGAATATAACTAAATGCAATAAGTATTATATAAAATATAATTGCTCTGATTTTAGCTAATAAATAAAAAAACTTGTTTTCTTTTAAGAATTTACGTTACACCTGAATGGAAGCTTTTAAATATTCTTTCAATAGCCGTCATTGAGGTGATTTTACATTTACTATGTTGGATGTTAGTTTTCCAAGCCATGTCGTAAACTATAGTTAAGAGGCTAAGAAAACTAACATATGTTAGTTTTGATTCAACAACTATTTTGGCGCTTACATCTGCATCCGCATACGTATGATGCGAGCTGCCTTTGGGCCTCCTCAGATGAGTTCGCTGATATGCAATAGGTCTTCACTGGAATGCAGTATATGATAGTATTCCATAAAAGCTGAATCGTCAAGAAGAAAGAATCACACATTCCAACATGATGAGAGGTAATATACTTTCCTGATAATAATATCCTTATTTCATTCATTAGTTGACTAATTCGTGATTTCAAATGTGATATTTTTGTGATGGCTATGAACAAACTGATCATTTTTACACGAAATTCTGATGTATGGTCACTGAAGTCTAGAAGTTTCTCTGATGATTATTATGAGCTTGCTCCTGAAGTTGATAAGTTGAAGTCCTGATAAGCTGCAGATTTATGTGTGATGAGGACACAAAGACTGTAATATGGGTTTACCCTCTGTATTTTGAATTTTCCTATTTGCAAGAGCATTAATCTTGAAGATCCCAAATTTATACCATGTTTACTGTATTATTAAGGTAAATTAATAACAAAATTGGGCTGACTACACTGCCCTGAGAAACTCCTTATGAACCTCAACTTCGTCTGCAAGAACACCATTATAACGTGCATTTTGGGTGGACAGATATTTTTCTCCTGAACGTACAAAACTGTTAATTCCACATAAGTGATAGTTTGAGATTTGTCCATGACTAAGTTGTCTCTTTTCAGCCGTTGGAACCAAGTGGCAAGCTGTTAAATATTGGCATTTTGCACTTTGGATTGAGTTAAGATGTGCATTGAATATGGACAAACAATTTCCATGCCGACCTATGATAATGATAACTGAATTGTTTTAAGCCATGATATAAGTTGCCCATTATAGTTCATTGCAGAGTTGTGTGATAAATAGGATCAATACCAGAAGCTGTACAGAATCACTGGATTGACCATCTCATGCTGAACTTGTGTTCCAGCCTTGTCTGGAGGAAGGCATTGTTTGAACTTTTAGCATCAAAGTGCTGCTCTATTTTCTCTGTTGACCACTCCATTTGGCAGCTTTGTGAGGTCTTTGACATGACTCAATGGAACTTTGAAATCAATGTAGTACAAAAGTGAGTGAATTCTCTTTCCTTCCCAAATGTCTTTTCCTCATGGACAGGATAATGACAGGCAGAAGGAACTTCTCCTGCAAAGTTATTTAAAGGATTTCCATTCCTTTGAAACTGGTGGTGGTGGGCTCTTGAAAAATTTTATGAAATTTACAGGCAGAAGCTTTTGAAACCTTTCTGCTTTGGTTACCATTTTGAGTTATATTTTCCCACAATGCAAACATTGCTTGGAAGCAGAATGCTTTTGGCTAGGATAAATTCACCTGTTTACTCATATCTTATAATATAAGATCATTGGAGCTGAGGAATCCCCAAAAGACAGGCAGGTAAAGGTAAGTTTGGCAGCACCACACACATTCTGTGCTTACTTTCTGAGAGTTGTCAACCCTGTTAAATATCAAATTGTATAAATTAAATTGAAAAGTTACAGTTGACAAAGTTGAAATATGGGAAATCTGCTTTCTTAGTGGTGATTAGTTCAAAGGAGTTACATTTTGATTGAATTAAGTAGTAATGTTAACAATGGTTTGACAGCAAAGGTCATTTTGCACTTGCCTTCATGTGGAGTTTCCAGTCAGTCATGTATCATCACCAGTTGAAGAAGCACAATTGAGTAAGTACAGGAGTTAGGAAAATTGTTAAGCGTGCATAGGCACTGACTACTGTCGGATTGAAAATAGTATAGACCTGGACCAAGTATCACAGAAAAACCAAACTTTAAGCAAACATGTTGTATATAGTCATGAAGTAAAATCCGCATAACTGAGATCCAATCGTGATTGATTGACCTTCGATAAGCATCTGAATTAAAAATCGATCTTCTACAAATTTGACCCTATGCAGTTGAAATTTTTACTACATGCTACTTAAATGATTTAGAAAAAATAAGCATGAGGGATTTTTCCTAAATGCATTGGGTAGGAGATATGAGGTGGCCTATAATGATGATATTGCTCTGGCAAAACGAGAAAGCATGCCAAGCATTTAAACTGTGCTGAGGGTGCCTTGGCCTCCATAGTGAGTGCAACTCTTCTCTAGTTGATGGATAAAACGGTGGTTGAGCAACTCAGAGCTAAAATCATCCATCCCTTATACGCAACTATAGCTCAATAACTCCAAAATATAATTTCACTTGACCATACAGGGTTTATACTACAAATGCATTTGAAATTGTTAGCAAATAGATACTTCGATGAGTCCATATAAAATCCTGAGAATTACCTTGAGGGAAAAGGATTGCTTTGGAAGAGAATTTTAGTTGAAACAATTAGCTTGTCCCTTTAGAGGAATTAACATAAATCTTCATTCTTAGAAGTATTAAATTATTTTCGGGAACTATGTTTAAGGGCATTGTAATCTTTGTCGGACACATTGAGTTTTTGAATGCAAGGAGGAATCATCTGTATCTGAACTTACACATATGTCGCCCATTGTTCGATTCTCAGAGAAGGCTAACGACGTGAGTTCTACCTCCTGATGTGACGAGGGATTTATCCTATATATTTATAGGGACCCAGTGGATTTTCCCCACTGGGTTCACTCCACAGGGGAATGGGGTTCGAGAGGATACAATGTTTTCTCTAAGGCCTTCATGAGACTACCTGGTTCCTACCATTGAAAATTCCTTATCACTTTTGTATATGAAACTAAGAAGATCCTTGCTGGTCTTTAACTTTCACCTCCCTTCCCTGGACATTTTTATTTGCTCTTTAATAGTCCAGCTGGTTCTGTTTTGCAGATAGAATATACCATTAAATAGCATTTATATTCAGTATAATACAATAGAATATACCATTAAATAACAAGAGAAATCCATATTTTTCTTCAACCTTTTGATGTTATAGCACATCAATAATAATCAGAATTAATTCAATACTGACATGACTTAGTATCCACAGTGTCGCAGCCAGCATTCCTCCTCTAAGGAATACTGCACTCCCCTACCTGAACAGTTGATACTTTCTATTGAGGATAAATCTGAAGGGAATTGTCGGAAGAGGTCTAACCAAAAGTGCACGTAGAAATATTGATTGCGAGCATTAAATCTTTCTATGAAAAATCGAAAATGAAAGAAATTGACATTGTTCCTAGCCAAACGGTGAATAATACGGTGCTATGGTGTGGTATATCTGAGTGTACTGTGAAAAGTATCTCTAAGGAAATTAGGAAAAGTGATCATGGAGTTATATATTCCCTAGAAGTCCTAGAGTGTCCTAGAAGACCCTGAATAGTATTGGATGAATTTTCCAGGGTGTTCATAGAAAATTTCACGACTCTTACCTGTGAGAATTTTACCCAAAAGCTGCTAATGTATCAACTGGTTTTCACAAAGAACATGGCAACTTTCCGTAGCTTGGTACATCCATAATGTGTCTTGTAATGAGGGGATTGGGATTCAAGTTTAGAAGATATAACTGTAAATACAAATGTATAATATGTGGAAATTCCTCAGGGGGAAGACGAGTAAAAGTACCATAATCTTTTGTGTTTCAATAGGTTCCTCACTAGCAGTTATGGCCAAGGCACACTCAGCACAGTATAAATGCTTGGTGTGCTTTCTCATTCGAAGAAGGTGGCGATGACATTTCGCTGAATGAATGTCATCATTATAGGCCGCCTCATATCTCCTCCCCCGATGCAATTAGGAAAAATCTCCGTCACATATTTTTTCTAAATCATTTAAGTAGCACGTAGTAAAAATTTCAACTGCATAGGATCAAATTTGTAGAAGAAGATCGATTTTGAATTCAGATGCTTATCAAAGGTCAATAAATCACAATTGGATCTCAGTAGCACGGATTTTGCTTCATGACTTTATCCACATGAATATCAGCAACCTAATGTTGAAGAAGTTAGAGGAGGTCACTAAAAAACTGGGAAATGACTTCAAAGCAACTGATGGTTGGATGTCATGATGGAAATCAAGATACAATATTAAATTTAAAAAGTGCTCTGTGAAAAGAGAAGTGCAGATAGTATTAGCGCTGAACTGTGGCAAAATACTAAAATTCCTAGATTTTTGAAACAATTCTGTGTAGATAATATTTACAGTGCTGAGGAAACTGGCCTCTATTATTGTGCTATACCAGATGGTTCCTTGTGCTATAAGCACATTGAACTGTCTGGATATAAAAGGGCAACGGACTGCATTACTGTGTTGTGCTGTGCAAATATGTCTGGTTTTAACAAAGAAAATTACTAATCTCAGGAAGAAGTGCTAAGCCTCGATGCCTTAAGGGGTTAAAAGTGGATGGTTTACCAGTGGAGTACCATGCAAATAAAAATGCATGGGTGATTTCCAAATTTTTTGGAATTGGCTGATGAGTTGAGACATGGAATTACAACTTAAGGAAAGAAAAATTTTGTTGCTTCTAGACAATTATGCAGTGCACCCTCATTTAGATAATCTAAAAGATATAGAGCTGGAATTTCTTCCTCCTAATACCACATCTTTACTGCAACCATAGGACATGGGTTTAATAAAAAATTTATGAACATTGTATCGAGGAAAATTGGCTAACTATATTCTAGAATCCATCGATAAAAATCTGTTCATGAGTACTGCAACTACTGCGGAGGTAAGTAGAAAAATTTCCCTTTTGCGAGGAATATAGTTTGTTGCTGAAGAGCTTTTAAAGCCAGCACCATACAAAACTGCTTTGCTGTTTGTGGTTTAATACCTTAGGAGATTCTGGAAAATTTGAGCATTCAAGAAAATGAGGACACATCAACAATTCATGTAATAAATAATGAAGACTTTTCTACAATAGATGACAATTCATGAAAATGAAAGGTGTGAGGACACAATTGTTGATGGAATAAAATCGAAATAAAAAAAATCGATGAAGAAAACAACAACAATGATAATCCAGCTGTGCTTATATCCAACAAAAGGCATTTATATTAGGGCTTCAACATTATTTTATGCAAGAAGGAAACAAAGGTAGCCCTGCATCCATATTGAATGAACATGAACATTTTCTCCTTTCTTTTAAGTGATTTTACCTGTTTAAAATATTTCTAAAGAGAGATTTTGACGAAGAAGGAATTCTGAGTGAGGAGGGAAATTAGAAGTGAAAGTAGTTAAATTTACGTTGTAGAGGACAAAAACTAAGTTGTATTTGTTTCCTTATTTTTGTCAATTCCAAGATTGCATGCCATTGTCTATATTCTACTAAAATATGCCTTGTGCTCTGCCTCCCCTTTTTAAACTTATTTAGACAAAATGCAATGAAAATTGTTCCATTAATTCTTTCATTTCACTATGGAGTTCTATTTAGAGATGTGGTATAGTAGCAATGCCACCCTTACTTACAAGGGGTGATTCTCACTTTTGTCTGGGGACTTTGATGAAAATTTTTGTGGTGATAGAGGAAGTATAGCTACGAAAAAGTGTAACAGGGTTTCTGTTTATGGGCCTTAGTTTCGCTGCAATATATTATTGAAAATTTGTAATGGTGCTAATCCTTCATCACAGTACAGTTCCAGCCTATTTGCTGGAGAGATCACCCTGTGTTTACATGCTCTTCTTTGTCCTTCTCTCATTTTCCTTTTCCCATATATTTTCCTTGCTGAACATAAATGGACATGGGGACAATATTTTGTTTACTTAATATTTGATTGAATAACATTATTTCAAACAAACTAATCTAATAAACGGAGAGCTTTGCTAAGAATATCACGAAAAAATTGAAACCCAGAAAATGGTTCTTTTAATCATTGACTTCCATGATTTGCATTGGATTTTACTTAAAGCACTCAAACTTCAAACTTAAAGTACTGTTATAAAGTTTACTTAATAATACTTGCTGTTTTTTACTTATTACTTTCAAATTGGCCTAAATACTGATTCTTACGATAAAATGCCCTCTTACATCATGTATGTAATGCCCCATATCATGTATGTAATGCCAAATGCCCCGTAACATCAAATCAAAGATTGACTTTTCCTTTTATAATAATGAAATGTGATTTTATAATACTATTCTAAAAAGTCACATTTCATTATTATGAAAGGAAAAGTCAGTCTGAATTATATACAGCCGTGTTCCAACCTTCTCTTTTTCTTTGAATTTGATGTTAAAGAGGGCATTTTCCCTTAAGAATAGGTATTTAGGCAAATTTGAAAGTAATGGAAAGAAGATGAAGTTGACAATTTCCTATAATTCCTATTTGTGTTTTTCTGATAAACAGTTTGGAGAGAAATCTCAGAGTATTTCTTAATTGGATTGTTTTAGCTCATTTTAGTGACTGATGGCACCACTGACACAAAATGTGTATGCCATAATTTAATGCCATCTTTAGATATATGACTGTCAAAATTTCAGACAGATTAATCTAGTAGTTTTGTTTTGATAGCTGTTGAAAATAGTCAAGTTTGCGTTTGCTTGCCACCAGTGATTCGATTTCTTTTTTTTGGATGGGAAGACGTGTGAGGAAATCAAGGTGAAGTAGCATGCTGTTTATAAGGACCATGCACCTTTGATGACTACCATCAGATATTGGTTTAATGAATTCAAGCGTGGCCGAACATCCGTTTTTGATGAAGAGTGCCCAGGCCGTCTGATTGAGGTGACTACAGAGGATATGGTTAACAAAGTCCATGATATCGTGCTAGCAGATTGCCGTGTGAAGATCTGAGAGATTGCTGACATTGTAAACATCTCAATTGAACACAAACAAAGTATCCTACACGAAAAATTGGGCATGAGATGGGTGCCTTGTTTGCTCACAGTGGAGCAAAAACGGAATCACATGACAACTTCGGAGCACTGTTTGGATATGTTTAAGCGCAAACCGAAATAGTTTCTATGGCATTCTGTGACTGTTGGCAAAACATGGATCCATTACTACATGCCAGAAATGAAAGAACAGTCAAAACAGTGGATTTCACAGAACCTGCTCCAAAGAAGGCTAAAAGGTTTCTATTGGCCGGAAAAGTCATGGCCACCGTTTTTTGGGAGTTGCGAGGCATCATCTTCACCGACTATTTGGAGAAGGGAAGAACAATCACAGAGGAGGACTATACTGATTTATTGGACTGATTTGCTGAATTGAGGAAAAAACGGCCCCATTTGGAGAAGAAAAGGTGCTCTTCCATCATGACAACGCACCGGCTCACTCATCTGCAATCGCCACAGCAAAACTGGTCAAATTACAGTACAAATTGCTACCTCATCCACCATATTCTCCAGATTTGGCCCCATGCAATTTCTTTTTGTTTGCAAACATGAAAAAATGGCTTGGTAGAAAGCGATTCACATCAAACAAGGAAGTCATCACCACAACAGAGGCCTAATTTGCAGAGTTCGACAAAATGTATTTTTGGATGGCTTGAAAAAGTAAGAATATCGCTGGACTAAATGTATTGAGTTGAAAGGAGACTATATTGAGAAATAAACTTAAAAGAAGTTAAAAAAAAAATGCATTTTCTTGCCTAACACAGGTACTTATCATACAGCCCTTGTAATGGATAGATTTTAGACTTGTTTGTACATTTCACTCGGTCATCCACGAGGATGATAAAAAGGATATCTAATGAAAAAAGGAATTTTAAGCAATGAGAGTCTTTTATGTATAATACATTTAGTTAAGTTTATGAAAATGTAAGATACATTTAAGCAAACAAATATATTAATTTTTACAAAAATAGTGTTAAAAAACAAGTAAAAAGACCATAAATACAAGAATATACTTTTAGATGTAATGTAACAAATGCAAAGAATCTTCTTTTCCTTTTCCGATTTAAAACTATTCAAATTATGGAGATATCCAAAATTATTATTTGGTTCTCTGTCAAGGTAGAGAAGGAAGCAAGGTTCCATGCATAATCCTGGTTCGTCAGTGCAATCTTGGCAGTATGTCACTGATTTTTTTATGATATTCTTTTTGTAGCACTCCCTACATCTCTTTTGCTGTCTTTTCTTTAATCCATCTCTTATATAAGGAAGATTTCTTGGAAAATGCAGTAACTTCTCTTGAATGCTTTTAGTTACGGATAACATTTCATTGCTTGAAACTAACTCTCCTATTACTTCTAATTTGAACTCCCTTGATATATTTTTAATTCCAGAAAAACTGTTAAATAATTTGAAACATAATCATCACATTCTGGAAAAAGTAGATTGCCAATTTTTTCTACCATTTTAATGTTTTTCTATCTCAAGGATAGTATGCCATCATTTGATATATGTTATCAACCCCTTCCATGTATTTGTTATAATTAAAAGTCATATTGGGCTTCTTTCTTTCTGTCCTTGACTTAATGGTTGTAAATTTCTCTCCATGTTCTGAGGTGGTCATTAATATGTCCCTTTTATCTTTCTGCTTAAAAATGCATATTCCATCATCAGTCCATCTGCATATGTACTCATTCCTCATTAATTCAGCTTCTGTCACATCTTTAAGATTGTTTTTTCTCTTTTTCCTTAAGGTTCCCATAGAATGTTATATAGCGAGTTTCAACTAACGGAATAAATTGATACTGTTAATGCAATTGTCAATGTAGACTGAGTGTCCTACTTATATTTTTCAAGCAACTTTTTTATAACATAGTCTACATGCCCTGCACCTCCTACCTCTAGGTTACCAGCCCTGGTGTATGTATGGTAGCGAAAAAACATTCTCGTCAACATAATAACAATTTTTAAATGTGCGTTATCAATGCATTTATCACAGAAGAAATTTTTTAAATGCATGTTATCATATATTACATTATCACAGTGAAGAGGTTTTTAAAATGAGTGTTATCTAGTAGGTGAGTGTTATTTACAAGAAAATACGGTACTATAGATTCCCTTACAAGACTACAGTAGAACCTGCCAATATGACCTCCTCCACATAGTGACTTCCTATACGGAGAACTGTTCATGAATTATATCTACTTTGCAGTGACCAGTTTAAAAGATAAACTCTTATATTGTACATTTTTAAATTTATTTAATTAAAAAAAATCTATTCAGGATAAGTTTAAAAGGAAACATTAAAATGGGTTTTTCTTTAAATTTGCTGATAAAAGCTTAGGTGATTATTTGAAAGATACAAAAATATGCAAAATTTTAATAGTATTAGATGGATACATAAAAATAAAAAAATTAAATTTCCTTTCTCAAAACTGATCTTTCAGCTGTTCTTTTTTTACTATTATGCCAATGTTTAATATCTTTTTCTCTTTCCATGTTTTTGTATTCTAAATTTGATTGAAATATTTTTACAAACAAATTAATTTTAGAGTATTTTACAATAGCTATAAATAAGGAAACCTATTGCTATAAAATAAACCAATAACTATAAATAAGGAATACCTAATCTTGCAATAGTGTGTAATGTGACCTCTTTTGATGGTCCTGTAAGTCAGGGGTGGCCAACAAGTCGATCGACTGGTCGATCGCGAGGCCAATTTTGGTCGATCGTCGATCGCTCGCAATGTCTGGGGTGGAATTCCGTGTACCATGGACTTTGAAGCGATTGTAGAAGACAAAAATTTCTAGCAATAGTTTAATGCATTCTGGGAATTTGCCAAGGTCATAAATTCCTAGAATTCTGACAGCCTGACACTGTGATCTCCGCCCACCCAGCACAATACATTTTGACTTATGTGTTACACTTGTCACCGGACGCAACGCGTGAACGCAACAGTTACGACTCGACTCATCGAAGAACACAGTCAGTTAGCTTGAATATTTGGTAGTGTCATACGGTAGCTTCTTTTCTTTTGTATTAACAGTATAATTATTAATCAATATTATTTATCCTCGGTGACCACGTTGAGTTTCAATTTTTCTTCTGTTTAAAATGTAAGTACCTTTTCTTTGTTTTAAATTAAATTGCTTTTCTTACCTATCTATTTACTTAATAAGTGAGCATTCTCGGCAACAGATCTCTAAACTGCGGTCATTACACTGAGAGAAAAATAAGGGACAGTATTACAGATATATTAGGAATAACAATAATTCTATTTAAATTAAGAAGTCAGTATTGTTAACCGTAATAAATATATTGTAACTTTAACATACTTCTTGTAAATTTGAATATATCTATATTAGATTTTAATATACTTGTATTGCTGTCCCCGATCGTAATATGCAGTATTGTTATTATTTCTCTCAATGTAACGGAGATAATTGCCGCAGTTCATGAGTTTTTGAATTTTCTAGGAAAATATTTAATCTTTTAATTGTCATATTTCTTTGCATTCTAGTATACCCATGGACATGAGTAGTAAACCGAAAAAATCGAAAACTTATCACTTCAATGAAGAATGGGAACTCGATTACTTTTTTACAATGGTGAATGATAAATGTTGTTGTTTAATATGCCTTACCTCGGTAGCCATTGCTAAAAAGGGTAATCTGGAGAGACATTTTTTAGCTTTACATAACAAGTATCAAACAGATTATCCACCAAATTCTGAACTGAGAAAACATAAAGTTAGGGATCTTAAAACTCAATTAACAAATCAACAAAGCGTTTTTAAAAAGCCAAGGTTGAAGTCACAAGCAGTAACTACTGCATCATTCAAAGTAAGCTATCTCTTAGCAAAAAAATGTAAGCCATTTTCCGACGGGGAATTTGTAAAGGAAATTTTTTGGAAATGTCAGATTCACTTTTTAACGATTTTAAGAACAAGAGTGAAATTGTTGCTGCAATTCAAGATCTACAATTGTCTCGAAACACAGTGATGCGACGAATTGAAGTGATGAGTGGGAATGTAAAAGAGCAGTTATATAATGATATAAATAGATGTTCTTGTTTTTCCCTTCAGTGTGATGAATCGACAGATATAAGTGATACAGCACAATTACTTGTTTTCGTTCGTATGGTTTTTAAGGATTTTACATCTAAAGAAGAATTGTTGGGTATGACTTCTTTGAAGGAAAGGACTAGAGGTGTAGACATATTCAAAGCCTTTAAAAACTTGCTCAATGATTTGAAAGTACCACTTTTTAAATTAGTCTCAATAACAACGGATGGCGCAGCTGCAATGATAGGTTGCATAAATGGATTTATAGCCCTATGTCAAAATGAAGATGAATTCCCAGCCTTTTTGAGCTATCACTGCATAATTCACCAGCAAGTGTTAGCTAGCAAGAGACTAAACACAAAAGAGGTAATGGACATAACATTTAAAATTGTTAATTCAATTCGAGGAAGTTCCCTCAAACGGCGTCTCTTCCAACTGCAGCTCGATGAAGGCCAACCTGAATTATTACTACATACCGATGTCAGATGGCTAAGCAGAGGTAAATTTCTGCAGCGATTTCGTGATTTATTGCCTGAAATTATAGATTTTCTTCACGAACAAGATGGAAACTGTGAACATTTAAATGATGAAACTTGGCTTAGTGACTTCGTATTTCTTACCATTTACCTTAAGTCATTAAAATTTAGAATTACAAGGTAAAAATAAAACAGTAATTGATATGATCAGCTGCATAGACTCATGTAAAACAAAATTTATTTTGCTAAAAGAAGATCTGCAACAAAATAATCTGAATCATTTTCCAAATATGGCGGATAACCTACAAAAACATCAAAATATTAATTATAAGATCGACAAATACGTCGCGGAAATCCAAAAAGTAATTGAAGATTTTGAGGTAAGATTCCAGGATTTTGAAAAAATTAAAGAAATTGTGGAATTTATATCTTTTCCTTTTAAAAAAGATTTAAGTGTGAAACGCATTAGCCAAAATATTTCAGACATATTTCATATGGATCAAAAGGCATTAGAAAATGAAATTATAATTTTACAAACTAACTTAATCTTACAAGCCAGAAATTTTGAAGACGATTTTTGGAAATATGTCAACCGAGAAAAATATCCAAGTATCACCAAATGTAGCGAATATATCTATTCTAGTTTCGGATCTACATACCTATGCGAATCGGCATTTTCATACTTGAAGCTAACGAAGACTAAACAACGTTCTGTCCTGACTGATTCCCATACTGAAGACTCATTATTATTATCTTTGTCAGGATATACACCTAATTATGATTCCTTGGTTAGAGACATGCAAACTCAGTCTTCCCATTAATGTTAAGGCAACAAAGTAAATTCTAAATCTGTCTTTATCTGTAGCTACTTTGAATTAATAAATATTGTTAATAATTATCCATGTTCTTTTAATTCCCCTGGACTTGAGTTTTTTGGCCCTTTAAATAATTATTGTTGTTGTTTTTTACGTAGGTAGATAAGCCGTATATCTATATTTCAGTACGAGGTGTACTCAGCGAGCTATTGATAGATTAGCAAAAAGTAAGTCATTATTTTTTCATGATAAAATTTCCTGGCCCAAAAAAAAACGCGAAAGTGAAATATTGAAATCAAATTATCAGCCATACTGTGCATTTTTATAACAACTTTTTCATATTTACGAACAAATAGTACAACAACTTATACATTGCAGTTGATAAAAAAATTAAATTGCATTTTAAGTTAGTAAAAATCTATCTTGAAAAAGTGTCGGAAAATCGAATTTTTTAGGTACCGCATGTACGGAATGCTGCTATCAAAAGTTGGGTCTGGAAATTTATTTTCTTCATGAGCCTATATCTCGAAAACTTAATAAGTGATTTAAAAAATAATATATTTTACTTATCTACCCATGCCTCGCTGGAATGCACCTTATACTGAAACACAGTGTATAAACTTACTTACTAATGCATTTCACACCCCTTCTTCCCCCTTATACTACGCCTATGACAACAAGTCGATCGCGACACACTTTTAAGATAAGAAGTAGATCTTATATACAGAAAAGTTGGCCACCCCTGCTGTAAGTGATCACTTTAGACAGGTTTCAATGTATTCTAAGCTTATCATACATTTAAACTTGCCAGTTATCAATAGCAAAATAATAAATTGAATTAATGACTTTCTCTTCAATAGAGAGCAAAGGGTAGTACTGGTTAGTATTAAATTTACATTTAAACTCCACAAGCCGCTAATGGTGTGTGGCAGGGGTGTAAAACCACCGATTTTTTCTATTACACCCATAACTGCTATTAGCTTCTCTAATTTTTTGTGGGAAAAACGAGCATAAGTTACTATCCATCCTGGCAATCACTTCCCTTAATCGCTTCTTAGTTTTCTCTCTGAGCTCACACTCGTTGATAACTGGAATAACAATATCAGCTATGTCGTCAATGATATCTGTAGTGATAAACCTTTCGAAAAGCTTACGTCGGTAATCAAGTCCACTATCCCTTAGCGAAGTCCATCCGAGGGATTCTATAATAACCGAAAGACTACTGTTGAATCTAAAATCTCCCTTGACAAACTTAGCCGCTCTACATTGAACCATCTCAAGAGACTAATCCTACTTTGTGAGGATCCCATATTGCACAGCAATACTCCAGGAGAGGTTAGGGAACATTAAGCTATTTCCTTTATTCTTGATGCTCTGTGGAACAACAGATGTGTTGCAAACCTCATTAGATAAAATTCTGTCCAACGTGACACGCTGCTATCTGTATCCGAGAAATGATTTTATCCATCCAACGACTTTTCTGTTAACCCTGTAAGCTATCAACTTATGCATTAGTTTTTCATGAGATACTCTATTTAAGCTTTCCTGATATCTAGAAATATGGCATCAGTTCTAATACCCATATCAGCCACTTTAACTATGTTGTTGAGAAAAAGGGCTAACTGAGTCTCGCATGACCTACCTTTATGGAAACTGTGTTGGCATTGCCCCTTAATCATCTAGGAAATGCATTATTGAACTAAAATATGTTCAAGGTTTTTTTAAAAAAATTGATGTTAAAGATGTTGGCTGGTAGTCCTACGGTTTAGGGGAACACCCTTTTTTAGGAACTGGAGTGATATGCACTCTTCTCCACAACATTGGTACAATGCCCTAATCCAATGTTTTCCTATAAAATACTAGAAGAAAGAAAGTAAGCGCATTTGTCAGTATTTAAATAATTAGAGATGGAATTATTTTGGGTCCCAGCGCTTTTTTCCTGTCAACCTGCCACAACAACTTCGCTATCCCATCCACTAACTACTGGTTTGGTCTCGTCTCTAAATCAAGGCTCATAGAAAATTCATCAGTGCATCCATCATCTAAAGTAAAGCACTGCTGATAGTGCCAATGTAATAGATTTGCTTTGTCTACTTATTCACTAATCATAACTCCTTCGTCATTAATGAGGCTTGTTACTGAAGACTGACCTCCATGAGATTCATGGACATATGACCAAAATTCATAACAACAATGATTCAATATGCTAGAATACTTATGGCTTCCACCATTTTGCATGTGTGCAGGCAGATAACACAGATGAATACAGGAATACTCATTCTACTGAAATATCTTTTATTTTTTGTATTCTGCATGTAATGAAATAAAAGGAATAACTGGTGTGAAAATAGTGACATGATTGGGTCTTGAACCTTACTGGGCATGTACTCATATAGAATACCTGCCTGGAAAGTGGGAGACCTGGATCCTAGTCCTAGTCATGTCACTATTTTTTGCACTGGTCATTCCTTGGGATTCAGCTTCATAGTTTTTCCATGCTTAGTATTTCCTTAATCCTCAACTAAATAAAATTTCTTTACCTTTTCAGCCAGGTATGAGATGTTAGAGATTCACTGCTGCTTGACTGTTTGCCACTCCAAACTTAGAAGAATGCAAACTGCGAATTGAGGAAAATGCTAATATTCCTTATTCAGTCATTCATTTGCATCAACCATACATATGAAGATGCAAATAGATTGATTTATCTCTAAGCTTAGAAAATAATATTAAAAACACTCGTAACTTACCAGGTTAAGTAGTTCCAACAATCTCCTGCATTGAGAAAAGCAGTTTCACATAACACATGAATACTGAAACACTTTTATTTCACTGAAATATCTGTAAAAATTTGTATTGCTGATTTTATAACAGAACCTTGTATTATAACATAACCCTTGTATTTTATAACAGAGATTGGTTGTAAAAAAATTTGAAATAATGTTTTGACGATCTTTCTATCACATTTAAAATTTGATCAGGAAGTGTAATGACTTAAAGTTTTGAGAATAAACTATGTTTACTTGAGCAGATCAGTCTTAATATATGTATAATTTGAATGTAAATTTACTTAACAAAAAGCACATCTGGTTGCTTTATTACTTTGAAATCAAACTGTCAAAATCAACCTGATTATATTTTCCTTAATGGTGGTGTATTTGTCCCTGCAATTCATCACTGCCAATTGTTCATAACTGCAAATGCTAATCATCATCTCAATATGTTGATCTGCCTCTTTAGCACGTTCACTGATAGACTCTTTCTCCACTTTCTCCATTCATCAACCAGTCTCTTCATTACTGCATATTGCCTGTCCACTTGGATATTTTCTAACATTCCTGTCCTTCTTCTTCCCCTGCTAATCTTTCCTTCAATCATTCCTTTCATTCTTCTGATCAGTTGTAACTCATTTTAACTGCATGTTAAAATTAATTGATAGTTTATCAAGAGCCAAAGGCAGATTTCCACAGGACCAACAAGAAGGTATATGCCATATACCTTGCTCCTGCAGGAAGTCCTATGTTGGGGAGACATGTAGGGTGTTGTGAATTTGCACCAAACGTAGGTTGAACAACTTGTTAAAGTTGATGGCCGAGGAAACCTCAGTCATCAGTTGTTCAACCTACAAGCAATGTGGGATTTGATGTTCTGACCACATTGTATTACTCACTGCTTGACTTTTGGCTTTGTGATAGCCCATCAGGACATGGACTTCTATTCTTTCATATAATGGTTGTTACAGATGGTTTATGCCGCATTAACAATTTTATTATTAGGTAAATTATACATTCAGAATTCTTTCCATCACCTCAGAACTGTATTGCTCTTTATGCTTGGTTATGACAAAAAGATCAGAAATTACAGGAAAACGGGTAATCAGAAACCAATGCTTATTCACATGTTTATTGACAAAACTTGATCTCCCATTTCCATCATCTTCCACAAAGATATAAATGTGTACAAGTGGATAGATAACATAAATAATTTCAGTGGATAACAAATGAAATCATACTCTAATTGAAATTAAGTATAAGAGTAACAGTAGTTCTTTTTTCATTATGAAGCACATACTTGGTGGATATAAAACTATATCTGTTGCTCTTTAATGGCACTTTACTGGATTCATTTTAAGTTATCTTTGAATTTTCCTCAGTTTATGGGATGATACCAACTTTTATAGGGAGAGAAAAGTAGTTTTAATTTACAATATCCAGATTTTAACTGGATGGTTCAGACTTAGCTACCATCTCAAACTTTGGAAGCAAAGGTGACAGGGCGATAATAGTCAATATTTTTGTTCCAACCCCTTGGAGCTGTGTTGTAGTTGTTGAGGTTAGATAGCTGAGATTGCTGCATTGGTGCAGCTGTCATTTGTGGTTCAGGTGGAGGAGGCAAAGGTTGTTCTTGCCTCTGCTGATGCATCTTGGCAGGTGCTGTATATCCTGGAAGAAAATCAATGCACCATTCTTTGAAATGGCAGTTTAACTGTTTTACCATGTTTGATAAATGTTTAGGGGAACCTTCACAATTTCTTTGTGTTTCAAGAACCATTACATTCCTTTGTTTAAAATGTTTTTATCATCTCAGATACATTTCAAATCTACAAAGCTGTAACTGTGGTTTAAGAGAAATCAGCCTAAAAAACAATCTTTGCAGAAATGTAGATATGTTGTACCTTCTACAGTTATATATGGGTGTATGATCAAGTTATGGATCAAAAAGGTTACAAAGGACTCTGAGCTATTGAAAAAATTATATTTACCCAGTTTTTCAGTGCAGTAACTAAGGTTATGTTTGGTCTGTATGTGTGACTGGACAGTATCACAGCTGATTATCCCTTTCAAATTTGTAATTGTAAGTTAATTTTTGATGCTTCTTATGCTATGGATCATTATATCAACAATTTTTTTGAGTGTTGAATATCATCATAACCAAATAACACCCTAGAAGACCCGTTTTCAGTAATTCTTCAACCAGTTATTATAAATTTACTTTGAATCCATATAAATCTGGTTGATAAAATATATCACAATTATTTAAAATGAAAATATCATACTTATGATATACTTATTGATGAATACAGAATTATAATGAAGTGGAAGATTTTAAGAGGTGATTCAATCTTTCTTTGAAGTTTGCGTTCTAATGACGATAAACTCAATCTATTATTGGTTTTAGATTAACAATAAGTCAGAAAAAATGCAAAGAAGAAATTTTTACTTCATTTAGCAGAATATTATGGAAAATGGAACTTCAAAAAATTGACATTTTGATATAGAGCTAGTTGAAGGGAAACCTTTTGTAAATTGAAAATTAATGAAGAGAACCTTATAAAGTTGTAGCTTTACCCATGGAATACTAGAGAGTACTACTCTGTTCTATGCAGACATCAGTGATGTCTTACCCATTCGAAGTATAAAATCTGATTCAGAATGTTTTAGAAATAAATATCTAACAGGATAGCTCTGATGCCTGTTATTTTAATATTTTTCTTATATCTAAAAGCCATTAGCTCTATTTACATGTTATAGTGTTGTTATNAAGATACATTTAAGCAAACAAATATATTAATTTTTACAAAAATAGTGTTAAAAAACAAGTAAAAAGACCATAAATACAAGAATATACTTTTAGATGTAATGTAACAAATGCAAAGAATCTTCTTTTCCTTTTCCGATTTAAAACTATTCAAATTATGGAGATATCCAAAATTATTATTTGGTTCTCTGTCAAGGTAGAGAAGGAAGCAAGGTTCCATGCATAATCCTGGTTCGTCAGTGCAATCTTGGCAGTATGTCACTGATTTTTTTATGATATTCTTTTTGTAGCACTCCCTACATCTCTTTTGCTGTCTTTTCTTTAATCCATCTCTTATATAAGGAAGATTTCTTGGAAAATGCAGTAACTTCTCTTGAATGCTTTTAGTTACGGATAACATTTCATTGCTTGAAACTAACTCTCCTATTACTTCTAATTTGAACTCCCTTGATATATTTTTAATTCCAGAAAAACTGTTAAATAATTTGAAACATAATCATCACATTCTGGAAAAAGTAGATTGCCAATTTTTTCTACCATTTTAATGTTTTTCTATCTCAAGGATAGTATGCCATCATTTGATATATGTTATCAACCCCTTCCATGTATTTGTTATAATTAAAAGTCATATTGGGCTTCTTTCTTTCTGTCCTTGACTTAATGGTTGTAAATTTCTCTCCATGTTCTGAGGTGGTCATTAATATGTCCCTTTTATCTTTCTGCTTAAAAATGCATATTCCATCATCAGTCCATCTGCATATGTACTCATTCCTCATTAATTCAGCTTCTGTCACATCTTTAAGATTGTTTTTTCTCTTTTTCCTTAAGGTTCCCATAGAATGTTATATAGCGAGTTTCAACTAACGGAATAAATTGATACTGTTAATGCAATTGTCAATGTAGACTGAGTGTCCTACTTATATTTTTCAAGCAACTTTTTTATAACATAGTCTACATGCCCTGCACCTCCTACCTCTAGGTTACCAGCCCTGGTGTATGTATGGTAGCGAAAAAACATTCTCGTCAACATAATAACAATTTTTAAATGTGCGTTATCAATGCATTTATCACAGAAGAAATTTTTTAAATGCATGTTATCATATATTACATTATCACAGTGAAGAGGTTTTTAAAATGAGTGTTATCTAGTAGGTGAGTGTTATTTACAAGAAAATACGGTACTATAGATTCCCTTACAAGACTACAGTAGAACCTGCCAATATGACCTCCTCCACATAGTGACTTCCTATACGGAGAACTGTTCATGAATTATATCTACTTTGCAGTGACCAGTTTAAAAGATAAACTCTTATATTGTACATTTTTAAATTTATTTAATTAAAAAAAATCTATTCAGGATAAGTTTAAAAGGAAACATTAAAATGGGTTTTTCTTTAAATTTGCTGATAAAAGCTTAGGTGATTATTTGAAAGATACAAAAATATGCAAAATTTTAATAGTATTAGATGGATACATAAAAATAAAAAAATTAAATTTCCTTTCTCAAAACTGATCTTTCAGCTGTTCTTTTTTTACTATTATGCCAATGTTTAATATCTTTTTCTCTTTCCATGTTTTTGTATTCTAAATTTGATTGAAATATTTTTACAAACAAATTAATTTTAGAGTATTTTACAAT